>JANJGN010002119.1:0-86395 GCA_026770705.1 Isurus oxyrinchus
GGTGGTGGAGGGGGAGGGGGTGATGGAGGGGGAGGGGGTGATCGAGGGGGGAGAGTGTGGTGGAGGGGGTTGTGGGTGTTGGAGGGGGTTGTGGATGGTGGAGGGGGAGGGTGGTGGAGGGGGGAGGGTGTTGGAGGGGGTTGTGGGCGGTGGAGGGGGGAGGTTGGTGGAGGGGGGAGGGTGTTGGAGGGGGTTGTGGGTGGTGGAGGGGGGAGGGTGGTGGAGGGGGAGGGTGGTGGAGGGGTGAGGGTGATGGAGGGGGGAGGGTGGTGGAGGGGTGAGGGTGTTGGAGGGGGGCGGGTGTTGGAGGGGGGGCGGGTGTTGGAGGAGGGAGAGTGTGGTGTGTGGAGAGGGTGGTGGAGGGGGTTGTGGGTGGTGGAAGGGGAGGGGGTGATGGAGGGGGAGGGTGTTGGAGGGGGTTGTGGGCGGTGGAGGGGGGCGGGTGATGGAGGGGGGAGGGTGTTGGAGGGGGTTGTGGGCGGTGGAGGGGGGAGGGTGTTGGAGGGGGTTGTGGGCGGTGGAGGGGGGAGGCTGTTGCAGGGGGGCGGGTGGTGGAGGGGGGAGGGTGTTGGAGGGGGGTGGTTGTTGGAGGGGGTTGTGCGTGGTGGAGGGGGAGGGGGTGGTGGAGGGGGTTGTGGGCGGTGGAGGGGGGAGGCTGTTGGAGGGGGGCGGGTGGTGGAGGGGGGAGGGTGTTGGAGGGGGGAGAGTGTGGTGGAGGTTTGTGTGCGGAGGAGGGGGAGGGTGGTGGAGGTGGGGCGGGTGGTGGAGGGGGTTGTGGGTGATGGAGGGGGAGGGGGTGATGGAGGGGGAGGGGGTGGTGGAGGGGGGAGGGTGTTGGAGGGGGAGGGGGTGATGGAGGGGGTAGGGTGTTGGAGGGGGGTGGGTGTTGGAGGGGGTTGTGGGTGATGGTGGGGGAGGGCGTGATGGAGGGGGAGGGGGTGGTCGAGGGGGGAGAGGGTGTTGGAGGGGGTTGTGGGCGGTGGAGGGGGGCGGGTGTTGGAAGGGGGCGGATGTTGGAGGGGGGAGGGTGGTGGAGGGGGTTGTGGGCGGTGGAGGGGGGGCGGGTGTTGGAGGGGGAGGGGGTGATGGAGGGGGAGGGGGTGGTAGAGGGGGGAGGGTGATGGAGGGGGAGGGGGTGGTGGAGGGGGAGGGGGCGGTAGAGGGGGAGGGTGATGGAGGGGGAGGGGGCGGTGGAGGGGGTGGGTGGTGGAGGTGGGGCGGGTGGTGGAGGGGGTTGTGAGTGATGGAGGGGGGAGGGTGTTGGAGGGGGTTGTGGGTGGTGGAGGGGGAGGGTGTTGGAGGGGTTGGGGGTGATGGAGGGGGTGGGGGTGATGGAGGGGGAGGGTGTGATGGAGGGGGAGGGGGTGGTGGAGGGGGAGGGTGTTGGAGGGAGAGGGGGGTGGTGGAGGGGGGAGAGGGTGTTGGAGGGGGTTGTGGGCGGTGGAGGGGGGCGGGTGTTGGAAGGGGGCGGATGTTGGAGGGGGGAGGGTGTTGGAGGGAGTTGTGGGTGGTGGAGGGGCGCGGGTGTTGGAGGGGGGCGGGTGTTGGAGGGGGGAGGGTGTTGGAGGGGCGCGGGTGTTGGAGGGGGGCGGGTGTTGGTGGGGGGAGGTTTTGGAGGGGGGAGGGTGGTGGAGGGGGTTGTGGGCGGTGGAGGGGGGCGGGTGTTGGAGGGGGGCGGGTGTTGGAGGGGGGAGGGTGTTGGAGGGGCGCGGGTGTTGGAGGGGGGAGGTTTTGGAGGGGGGAGGGTGGTGGAGGGGGGAGAGTGTGGTGGAGGGGGTTGTGGGCAGTGGAGGGGGGCAGGTGGTGGAGGGGGAAGGGTGGTGGAGGGAGTTGTGGGTGGTGGAGGGGGAGGGGGTGGTGGAGGGGGGAGGGTGTTGGAGGGGGAGTGGGTGGTGGAGGGGGGGTGGTGGAGGGGTAGGGTGGTGGAGGGGGGAGGGTGTTGGGGGGGGGATGGTGGTGGAGGGGGGAGGGTGGTGGAGGGGGGAGGGTGTTGGAGGGGGAGGGGGTGATGGAGGGGGAGGGGGTGGTGGAGGGGTGAGGGTGATGGAGGGGGAGGGGGTGGTGAACGTGAGGGGTGATGGAGGGGGAGAAGGTGGTAGAGGGGGGAGGGTGTTGGAGGGGGGAGGGTGGTGGAGGGGGGAGGGTGTGGTGGAGGGGGTTGTGGGTGGTGGAGGGGTTTGTGGGTGGTGCAGGGGGAGGGGGGTGATGGAGGGGGGAGGGTGTTGGAGGGGGTTGTGGGCGGTGGAGGGGGAGGGGGTGATGGAGGGGGAGGGGGTGATGGAGGGGGAAGGGGTGTTGGAGGGGGAGGGGGGTGATGGAGGGGGGAGAGTGTGGTGGAGGGGGAGGGGGTGATGGAGGGGGGAGTGTGTGGTGGAGGGGGTGAGGGTGTTGGAGGGGGGAGGGTGGTGGAGGGGGTTGTGGGTGGTGGAGGGGGAGGGGGTGATGGAGGGGGAGGGGGTGATCGAGGGGGGAGAGTGTGGTGGAGGGGGTTGTGGGTGTTGGAGGGGGTTGTGGATGGTGGAGGGGGAGGGTGGTGGAGGGGGGGAGGGTGTTGGAGGGGGTTGTGGGCGGTGGAGGGGGGAGGTTGGTGGAGGGGGGAGGGTGTTGGAGGGGGTTGTGGGTGGTGGAGGGGGGAGGGTGGTGGAGGGGGAGGGTGGTGGAGGGGTGAGGGTGATGGAGGGGGGAGGGTGGTGGAGGGGGGATGGTGATGGAGGGGGGAGGGTGATGGACGGGGGTTGTGGGCGGTGGAGGGGGGAGGGTGGTGGAGGGGTGAGGGTGTTGGAGGGGGGCGGGTGTTGGAGGGGGGCGGGTGTTGGAGGGGGGGGCGGGTGTTGGAGGGGGGAGAGTGTGGTGTGTGGAGAGGGTGGTGGAGGGGGTTGTGGGTGGTGGACGGGGAGGGGGTGATGGAGGGGGAGGGTGTTGGAGGGGGTTGTGGGTGGTGGAGGGGGAGGGGGTGATGGAGGGGGAGGGGGTGATGGAGGGGGGACAGTGTGGTGGAGGGGGTTGTGGGCGGTGGAGGGGGGCGGGTGATGGAGGGGGGAGGGTGTTGCAGGGGGAGAAGGTGTTGGAGGGGGGAGGGTGGTGGGTTGGAGGGGGTTGTGGGCGGTGGAGGGGGGAGGGTGTTGGAGGGGGGTGGTTGTTGGAGGGGGTTGTGCGTGGTGGAGGGGGAGGGGGTGGTGGAGGGGGTTGTGGGCGGTGGAGGGGGGAGGCTGTTGGAGGGGGGCGGGGTGGTGGAGGGGGGGAGGGTGTTGGAGGGGGGAGAGTGTGGTGGAGGTTTGTGTGCGGTGGAGGGGGAGGGTGGTGGAGGTGGGGCGGGTGGTGGAGGGGGTTGTGGGTGATGGAGGGGGAGGGGGTGATGGAGGGGGAGGGGGTGGTGGAGGGGGGAGGCTGTTGGAGGGGGAGGGGGTGATGGAGGGGGGGTAGGGTGTTGGAGGGGGGCGGCTGTTGGAGGGGGTTGTGGGTGATGGTGGGGGAGGGCGTGATGGAGGGGGAGGGTGTGATGGAGGGGGAGGGGGTGATGGAGGGGGAGGGGGTGATGGAGGGGGGAGAGGGTGTTGGAGGGGGTTGTGGGCGGTGGAGGGGGGCGGGTGTTGGAAGGGGGCGGATGTTGGAGGGGGGAGGGTGGTGGAGGGGGTTGTGGGCGGTGGAGGGGGGCGGGTGTTGGAGGGGGAGGGGGTGATGGAGGGGGAGGGGGTGGTGGAGGGGGGAGGGTGATGGAGGGGGAGGGGGGTGGTGGAGGGGGAGATTGGTTGACGGGGGAGGGTGTTGGAGGGGGATGGTGGTGGAGGGGGGGAGGGTGGTGGAGGGGGGAGGGTGTTGGAGGGTCGAGGGTGATGGAGGGGGTTGTGGGCGGTGGAGGGGGGACGGTGTTATGGAGGGGGAGGGGATGATGGAGGGCGAGGGGGTGATGGAGGAGGAGGGTGGTGGAGGGGGTTGTGGGCGGTGGAGGGGATTGTGGGTGGTGGAGGGGGAGGGCAGTGGAGGAGGAGGGTGATGGAGGGAGGAGGGGGTGGTGGAGGGGGAGGGTGGTGGAGGGGGAGGGCGGTGGAGGGGGAGGGTGATGGAGGGAGGAGGGGGGTGATGGAGAGGGAGGGTGATGGAGCGGGAGGGTGATGGACGGGGAGGGTGATGGAGGGGGAGGGGGCGGTGGAAGGGGAGGGGGGTGGTGGAGGGGGAGGGTGGTGGAGGGGGAGGGTGATGGATGGGGAGGGGGCGGTGGAGGGGGAGGGTGATGGAGGGAGGAGGGGGTGGTGGAGGGGGAGGGTGATGGAGGGGGAGGGTGATGGATGGGGAGGGGGCGGTGGAGGGGGAGGGTGATGGAGGGGGGAGGGCGCGGTGGAGGGGGAGGGTGGTGGAGGGGGGAGGGTGATGGAGGGGGAGGGCGGTGGAGGGGGATGGTGTGGTGGAGGGGGAGGGTGCGGTGGAGGGGGAGGGTGCGGTGGAGGCGGAGGGGGTGGTGGAGGGGGAGGGGGCGGTGGAGGGGGAGGGTGATGGAGGGGGAGGGGGCGGTGGAGGGGGAGGGTGGTGGAGGGGGAGGGTGATGGAGGGGGAAGGCGGTGGAGGGGGAGGGGGCTGTGGAGGGGGAGGGTGATGGAGGGGGAAGGTGCGGTGGAGGGGGAGGGGGCGGTGGAGGGGGATGGTGATGGAGGGGGAGGATGATGGAGGGGGAGGGTGATGGAGGGGGACGGGGGGGTGGAGGGGGAGGGGGCGGTGGAGGGTGAGGGTGGTGGAGGGGGAGGGCGGTGGAGGGGGAGGGTGGTGGAGGGGGAGGGCGGTGGAGGGGGAGGGTGGTGGAGGGGGAGGGTGATGGAGGGGGAGGGGGCGGTGGAGGGGAAGGGGGCGGTGGAGGTGGAGGGTGGTGGAGGGGGAGGGTGATGAAGGGGGAGGGGGCGGTGGAGGGGAAGGGGGCGGTGGAGGTGGAGGGTGGTGGAGGGGGAGGGGGGCGGTGGAGGGGAAGGGGGCGGTGGAGGTGGAGGGTGGTGGAGGGGGAGGGTGATAAAGGGGGAGGGTGATGGAGGGGGAGGGTGGTGGAGGGGGAGGGTGCGGTGGAGGGGGAGGGGGTGGTGGAGGGGGAGGGGGCGGTGGAGGGGGAGGGTGATGGAGGGGGAGGGTGATGGAGGGGGAGAGGGCGGTGGAGGGGGAGGGTGATGGAGGGTGATGGTGATGGAGGGGGAGGGTGATGGAGGGAGGGGAGAGGGGGCGGTGGAGGGGGAGGGTGATGGAGGGGGAGGGCGGTGGAGGGGGAGGGCGGTGGAGGGGGAGGGGGCGGTGGAGGGGGAGGGTGGTGGAGGGGGAGGGGGCGGTGGAGGGGGAGGGGGCGGTGGAGGGGGAGGGGGCGGTGGAGGGGGAGGGTGATGGAGGGGGAGGGTGATGAAGGGGGAGGGCGGTGGAGGGGGAGGGCGGGTGGAGGGGGAGGGTGACGGTGGGGGAGGGGGGCGGTGGAGGGGGAGGGTGATGGAGGGGGAGGGGGCGGTGGAGGGGGAGGGGGCGGTGGAGGGGGAGGGGGCGGTGGAGGGGGGAGGGGGCGGTGGAGGGGGAGGGCGGTGGAGGGGGAGGGTGATGGAGGGGGAGGGTGATGGAGGGGGAGGGCGGTGGAGGGGGAGGGTGGTGGAGGGGGGAGGGCGGTGGAGGGGGGAGGGCGATGGAGGGGGAGGGTGATGGAGGGGGAGGGCGGTGGAGGGGGAGGGTGATGGAGGGGGAGGGTGATGGAGGGGGAGGGCGGTGGAGGGGGAGGGTGGTGGAGGGGGAGGGTGATGGAGGGGGAGGGGGCGGTGGAGGGGGAGGGTGCGGTGGAGGGGGAGGGTGATGGAGGGGGAGGGGGCGGTGGAGGGGGAGGGCGGTGGAGGGGGAGGGCGGTGGAGGGGGGAGGGTGATGGAGGGGGGAGGGGGGCGGTGGAGGGGGAGGGTGATGGAGGGGGAGGGCGGTGGAGGGGGAGGGTTTGGGGCAGTAGTTACGATACTGAGCTGGTAATTCCATTGGTGCGGTCAATGCTCTGGGGAATGAGTGAAATCCCATCATGGCAGCTGCTGCATTTTATTTGAATTATTTCGTGTGGAAATGAAATCGAATCTCAGTTCCCGGAGCCAAAAAACCAACTTTATCCTTTGCAAAGACCCATCTGGGTCACTAATGTCCTTTAGGGAGGGAAATCTGCCAACCTCCCCCTGGTCTGGAATACATGTGACTCCAGACCCCCAGCCAGTGTGGGTGACTGTTAACTGCCTCTGGAAGTCAGTCCGTTCGAGGGGTATTGGGGATGGACAATAAAGGCCGGTCACCCAAACACTGCCCACATCCCAGGATGGAGTAAAGAAAATAACTACTCAGCGAGAAGCCATTGGGGAACCACAAGAGAGAGAGAGAGAGAGAGAGCAGGTCACCTCATAGATATAATCAATGATTTCGAGGATGGTCAGCAGACTGGCTCCAATGAAGAGGCCCATGTGGCCACCAATGTCCCCTGCAAGGAAAGAGACAGAAAGCAATGAGAGTCCAAGGGTTAAAAACACCCTGTAAAAGCACAGCAGGAATAGCAAACAGAGAAACAACATTCTCACTCACTCTCACTCTCACTGGTTCCCTCACTCTCGCTCTGTTTCACTCACTTACTGTTTCTCTCAATCACACTGCTTCCCTCATCTCACACTCACTGTTTCTCTCACTCTCACTGTTTCTCACACTCTCACTGTTTCTCTCACTCTCACTGTTTCTCTCACTCTCACTGTTTCTCTCACTCTCACTGTTTCACTCACTTACTGTTTCTCTCACTCCCACTGATTCTCTCTCTCTCACTGTTTCTCTCACTCTCACTGTTCTCTCACTGTTTCTCTCACACTCACTGTTTCTCTCACACTCACTGTTTCTCTCACTCTCACTGTTTCTCACACTCTCACTGATTCTCTCACTCTCACTGATTCTCTCACTCTCACTGATTCTCTCACTCTCACTGTTTCTCTCACGCTCATTGTTTCTCTCACTCTCACTGTTTCTCTCATTCTCACTGTTTCTCTCACTCTCACTGTTTATCACACTCTCACTGTTTCTCTCACTCTCACTGTTTCTCTCACTCTCACTGTTTATCACACTCTCACTGTTTCTCTCACTCTCACTGTTTCTCTCACTCTCACTGTTTCTCACACTCTCACTGTTTCTCTCACTCTCACTGTTTCTCTCACTCTCACTGATTCTCTCACTCTCACTGTTTCTCTCACTCTCACTGTTTCTCTCACTGATTCTCTCACTCCCACTGATTCTCTCTCTCTCACTGTTTCTCTCACTCTCACTGTTTCTCTCATTCTCACTGTTTCTCTCACTCTCACTGTTTCTCTCACTCACACTGTTTCTCTCACTCCCACTGATTCTCTCTCACTGTTTCTCTCACTCTCACTGTTTCTCTCACTCACACTGTTTCTCTCACTCTCACTGTTTCTCTCACTCTCACTGTTTCTCTCACTCTCACTGTTTCTCCCACTCTCACTGTTTCTCTCACTCTCACTGTTTCTCCCACTCTCACTGTTTCTCCCACTCTCACTGTTTCTCTCACTCTCACTGTTTCTATCTCTCTCACTGTCTCTCTCACTCTCACTGTTTCTCTCACTCACACTGTTTCTCTCACTCTCACTGTTTCTCTCACTCTCACTGTTTCTCTCACTGTTTCTCTCACTCTCACTGTTTCTCTCACTCTCACTGATTCTCTCACTCTCAATGATTCTCTCACTCTCACTGTTTCTCTCACTCTCACTGTTTCTCTCACTCTCACTGTTTCTCTCTCTCTCACTGTTTCTCTCACTGTATCTCTCACTCTCACTGTTTCTCTCACTCTCACTGTTTCTCTCACTCTCACTGTTACTCTCACTCTCACTGTTTCTCTCTATGTTTCTCTCCATCTCACTGTTTCTCTCACTCTCACTATTTCTCTCACTCTCACTGTTTCTCTCACTCTCAATGTTTCTCTCACTCTCAATGTTTCTCTCTCACTCTCACTGTTTCTCTCACTCTCACTGATTCTCTCACTGTTTCTCTCACTCTCACTGTTTCTCTCTATGTTTCTCTCCGTCTCACTGTTTCTCTCACTCTCACTGTTTCTTTCACTCTCACTGTTTCTCTCACTCTCACTGTTTCTCTCACTCTCACTGTTTCTCCCACTCTCACTGTTTCTCACACTCTCACTGTTTCTCTCACTCTCACTGTTTCTCCCACTCTTACTGTTTCTCTCACTCTCACTGTTTCTCTCACTCTCACTGTTTCTCTCACTCCCACTGATTCTCTCTCTCTCACTGTTTCTCTCACTCTCACTGTTTCTCTCATTCTCACTGTTTCTCTCACTCTCACTGTTTCTCTCACTCCCACTGATTCTCTCTCACTGTTTCTCTCACTCTCACTGTTTCTCTCACTCCCACTGTTTCTCTCACTCTCACTGTTTCTCTCACTCTCACTGTTTATCTCACTCTCACTGTTTCTCACACTCTCACTGTTTCTCTCACTCTCACTGTTTCTCTCACTCTCACTGTTTCTCTCACTCTCACTGTTTCTCTCACTCTCACTGTTTCTCCCACTCTCACTGTTTCTCTCACTCTCACTGTTTCTCTCACTCTCACTGTTTCTCTCACTCTCACTGTTTCTCCCACTCTCTCTGTTTCTCTCACTCTCACTGTTTCTCAACTCTAACTGTTTCTCTCACTCCGACTGATTCTCTCTCTCTCACTGTTTCTCTCACTCTCACTGTTTCTATCATTCTCACTGTTTCTCTCACTCTCACTGTTTCTCTCACTCCCACTGATTCTCTCTCTCTCACTGTTTCTCTCACTCTCACTGTTTCTCTCACTCTCACTGTTTCTCTCACTCCCACTGTTTCTCTCACTCTCACTGTTTCTCTCACTCTCACTGTTTCTCTCACTCTCACTGTTTCTCTCACTCTCACTGTTTCTCACACTCTCAATGTTTCTCTTACTCTCACTGTTTCTCTCACTCTCACAGTTTCTCTCACTCTCACTGTTTCTCTCACTCTCACTGTTTCTCTCACTCTCACTGTTTCTCCCACTCTCACTGTTTCTCTCACTCTCACTGTTTCTCTCACTCACACTGTTTCTCCCACTCTTACTGATTCTCTCTCTCTCACTGTTTCTCTCACTCTCACTGTTTCTCTCACTCTCACTGTTTCTCTCACTGTTTCTCTCACTCTCACTGTTTCTCTCACTCTCACTGATTCTCTCACTCTCACTGATTCTCTCACTCTCACTGTTTCTCTCACTCTCACTGTTTCTCTCACTCTCACTGTTTCTCTCACTGTATCTCTCACTCTCACGGTTTCTCTCACTGTTACTCTCACTCTCACGGTTTCTCTCTATGTTTCTCTCCGTCTCACTGTTTCTCTCACTCTCACTGTTTCTCACACTCTCACAGTTTCTCTCACTCTCACTGTTTCTCTCTCTCTCACTGTTTCTCTCACTGTATCTCTCACTCTCACGGTTTCTCTCACTGTTACTCTCACTCTCACTGTTTCTCTCTATGTTTCTCTCCGTCTCACTGTTTCTCTCACTCTCACTGTTTCTCACACTCTCACTGTTTCTCTTACTCTCACTGTTTCTCTCACTTTCACTGTTTCTCTCACTCTCACTGTTTCTCTCACTCTCACTGTTTCTCTCACTCTCACTGTTTCTCCCACTCTCACTGTTTCTCTCACTCTCACTGTTTCTCTCACTCTCACTGTTTCTCTCACTCTCACTGTTTCTCCCCACTCTTACTGATTCTCTCTCTCTCACTGTTTCTCTCACTCTCACAGTTTCTCTCATTCTCACTGTTTCTCTCACTCTCACTGTTTCTCTCACTCTCACTGTTTCTCCCACTCTCACTGTTTCTCCCACTCTCACTGTTTCTCTCACTCTCACTGTTTCTCTCACTCCCACTGATTCTCTCTCACTGTTTCTCTCACTCTCACTGTTTCTCTCACTCTCACTGTTTCTCTCACTCTCACTGTTTCTCTCACTCTCACTGTTTCTCTCACTGTGTCTCTCACTCTCACTGTTTCTCTCACTCTCACTGTTTCTCTCACTCTCACTGTTTCTCTCACTGTGTCTCTCACTCTCAATGTTTCTCTCACTCTCACTGTTTCTCTCACTCTCACTGATTCTCTCACTCTCACTGTTTCTCTCACTGTGTCTCTCACTCTCACTGTTTCTCTCACTCTCACTGTTTCTCTCACTCTCACTGTTTCTCACACTCTCACTGTTTCTCACACTCTCACTGTTTCTCTCACTGTATCTCTCACTCTCACTGTTTCTATCTCTCTCACTGTCTCTCTCACTCTCACTGTTTCTCTCACTCACACTGTTTCTCTCACTCTCACTGTTTCCGTCACTCTCACTGTTTCTCTCACTGTTTCTCTCACTCTCACTGATTCTCTCACTCTCACTGTTTCTCTCACTCTCACTGTTTCTCTCACTCTCACTGTTTCTCTCTCTCTCACTGTTTCTCTCACTCTCACTGTTTCTCTCACTCTCACTGTTTCTCTCACTCTCACTGTTACTCTCACTCTCACTGTTTCTCTCTATGTTTCTCTCACTCTCACTGTTTCTCTCACTCTCACTGTTTCTCTCACTCTCACTGTTTCTCTCACTCTCACTGTTTCTCTCACTCACACTGTTTCTCTCACTCTCACTGTTTCCGTCACTCTCACTGTTTCTCTCACTGTTTCTCTCACTCTCACTGCTTCTCTCACTCTCACTGTTTCTGTCACTCTCACTGTTTCTCTCACTCTCACTGTTTCTCTCTCTCTCACTGTTTCTCTCACTCTCACTGTTTCTCTCACTCTCACTGTTTCTCTCACTCTCACTGTTACTCTCACTCTCACTGTTTCTCTCTATGTTTCTCTCACTCTCACTGTTTCTCTCACTCTCACTGTTTCTCACACTCTCAATGTTTCTCTCACTCTCAATGTTTCTCTCACTCTCACTGTTTCTCTCACTCTCACTGTTTCTCTCACTCTCACTGTTTCTCCCACTCTCACTGTTTCTCTCTATGTTTCTCTCACTCTCACTGTTTCTCTCACTCTCACTGTTTCTCTCACTCTCACTGTTTCTCCCACTCTCACTGTTTCTCTCTATGTTTCTCTCACTCTCACTGTTTCTCTCACTCTCACTGTTTCTCTCACTCTCACTGTTTCTCCCACTCTCACTGTTTCTCTCTATGTTTCTCTCCCTCTCACTGTTTCTCTCACTCTCACTGTTTCTCTCACTCTCACTGTTTCTCTCACTCTCACTGTTTCTCTCACTCTCACTGTTTCTCTCACTCTCACTGTTTCTCTCACTCTAACTGTTTCTCACACTCTCACTGTTTCTCTTACTCTCACTTTCTCTCACTCTCACTGTTTCTCTCACTGTCACTGTTTCTCTCACTCTCACTGTTTCTCCCACTCTCACTGTTTCTCTCACTCTCTCTGTTTCTCTCACTCTCACTGTTTCTCTCACTCTCACTGTTTCTCTCACTCTCACTGTTTCTCCCACTCTTACTGATACTCTCTCTCTCACTGTTTCTCTCACTCTCACTGTTTCTCTCATTCTCACTGTTTCTCTCACTCTCACTGTTTCTCTCACTCTCACTGTTTCTCCCACTCTCACTGTTTCTCTCACTCTCACTGTTTCTCTCACTCACACTGTTTCTCCCACTCTTACTGATTCTCTCTCTCTCACTGTTTCTCTCACTCTCACTGTTTCTCTCACTCTCACTGTTTCTCTCACTGTTTCTCTCACTCTCACTGTTTCTCTCACTCTCACTGATTCTCTCACTCTCACTGATTCTCTCACTCTCACTGTTTCTCTCACTCTCACTGTTTCTCTCACTCTCACTGTTTCTCTCTCTCTCACTGTTTCTCTCACTGTATCTCTCACTCTCACGGTTTCTCTCACTGTTACTCTCACTCTCACTGTTTCTCTCACTGTTTCTCTCACTCTCACTGTTTCTCTCACTCTCACTGATTCTCTCACTCTCACTGATTCTCTCCGTCTCACTGTTTCTCTCACTCTCACTGTTTCTCACACTCTCACAGTTTCTCTCACTCTCACTGTTTCTCTCACTCTCACGGTTTCTCTCACTGTTACTCTCACTCTCACTGTTTCTCTCTATGTTTCTCTCCGTCTCACTGTTTCTCTCACTCTCACTGTTTCTCACACTCTCACTGTTTCTCTTACTCTCACTGTTTCTCTCACTTTCACTGTTTCTCTCACTCTCACTGTTTCTCTCACTCTCACTGTTTCTCTCACTCTCACTGTTTCTCCCACTCTCACTGTTTCTCTCACTCTCACTGTTTCTCTCACTCTCACTGTTTCTCTCACTCTCACTGTTTCTCCCACTCTTACTGATTCTCTCTCTCTCACTGTTTCTCTCACTCTCACAGTTTCTCTCATTCTCACTGTTTCTCTCACTCTCACTGTTTCTCTCACTCTCACTGTTTCTCCCACTCTCACTGTTTCTCCCACTCTCACTGTTTCTCTCACTCTCACTGTTTCTCTCACTCCCACTGATTCTCTCTCACTGTTTCTCTCACTCTCACTGTTTCTCTCACTCTCACTGTTTCTCTCACTCTCACTGTTTCTCTCACTCTCACTGTTTCTCTCACTGTGTCTCTCACTCTCACTGTTTCTCTCACTCTCACTGTTTCTCTCACTCTCACTGTTTCTCTCACTGTGTCTCTCACTCTCAATGTTTCTCTCACTCTCACTGTTTCTCTCACTCTCACTGATTCTCTCACTCTCACTGTTTCTCTCACTGTGTCTCTCACTCTCACTGTTTCTCTCACTCTCACTGTTTCTCTCACTCTCACTGTTTCTCACACTCTCACTGTTTCTCACACTCTGTTTCTCTCACTGTATCTCTCACTCTCACTGTTTCTATCTCTCTCACTGTCTCTCTCACTCTCACTGTTTCTCTCACTCACACTGTTTCTCTCACTCTCACTGTTTCCGTCACTCTCACTGTTTCTCTCACTGTTTCTCTCACTCTCACTGATTCTCTCACTCTCACTGTTTCTCTCACTCTCACTGTTTCTCTCACTCTCACTGTTTCTCTCTCTCTCACTGTTTCTCTCACTCTCACTGTTTCTCTCACTCTCACTGTTTCTCTCACTCTCACTGTTACTCTCACTCTCACTGTTTCTCTCTATGTTTCTCTCACTCTCACTGTTTCTCTCACTCTCACTGTTTCTCTCACTCTCACTGTTTCTCTCACTCTCACTGTTTCTCTCACTCTCACTGTTTCTCTCACTCACACTGTTTCTCTCACTCTCACTGTTTCCGTCACTCTCACTGTTTCTCTCACTGTTCCTCTCACTCTCACTGATTCTCTCACTCTCACTGTTTCTCTCACTCTCACTGTTTCTCTCACTCTCACTGTTTCTCTCTCTCTCACTGTTTCTCTCACTCTCACTGTTTCTCTCACTCTCACTGTTTCTCTCACTCTCACTGTTACTCTCACTCTCACTGTTTCTCTCTATGTTTCTCTCACTCTCACTGTTTCTCTCACTCTCACTGTTTCTCTCACTCTCACTGTTTCTCACACTCTCAATGTTTCTCTCACTCTCAATGTTTCTCTCACTCTCACTGTTTCTCTCACTCTCACTGTTTCTCTCACTCTCACTGTTTCTCTCACTCTCACTGTTTCTCTCACTCTCACTGTTTCTCTCACTCTCACTGTTTCTCCCACTCTCACTGTTTCTCTCTATGTTTCTCTCACTCTCACTGTTTCTCTCACTCTCACTGTTTCTCTCACTCTCACTGTTTCTCCCACTCTCACTGTTTCTCTCTATGTTTCTCTCACTCTCACTGTTTCTCTCACTCTCACTGTTTCTCTCACTCTCACTGTTTCTCCCACTCTCACTGTTTCTCTCTATGTTTCTCTCACTCTCACTGTTTCTCTCACTCTCACTGTTTCTCTCACTCTCACTGTTTCTCTCACTCTCACTGTTTCTCTCACTCTCACTGTTTCTCACACTCTCACTGTTTCTCTTACTCTCACTTTCTCTCACTCTCACTGTTTCTCTCACTGTCACTGTTTCTCTCACTCTCACTGTTTCTCCCACTCTCACTGTTTCTCTCACTCTCTCTGTTTCTCTCACTCTCACTGTTTCTCTCACTCTCACTGTTTCTCTCACTCTCACTGTTTCTCCCACTCTTACTGATACTCTCTCTCTCACTGTTTCTCTCACTCTCACTGTTTCTCTCATTCTCACTGTTTCTCTCACTCTCACTGTTTCTCTCACTCTCACTGTTTCTCTCACTCCGACTGATTCTCTCTCTCTCACTGTTTCTCTCACTCTCACTGTTTCTATCATTCTCACTGTTTCTCTCACTCTCACTGTTTCTCTCACTCCCACTGATTCTCTCTCTCTCACTGTTTCTCTCACTCTCACTGTTTCTCTCACTCTCACTGTTTCTCTCACTGATTCTCTCACTCTCACTGTTTCTCTCACTCTCACTGTTTCTCTCACTCTCACTGTTTCTCTCTCTCTCACTGTTTCTCTCACTCTCACTGTTTCTCTCACTCTCACTGTTTCTCTCACTCTCACTGTTACTCTCACTCTCACTGTTTCTCTCTATGTTTCTCTCACTCTCACTGTTTCTCTCACTCTAACTGTTTCTCTCACTCTCACTGTTTCTCACACTCTCAATGTTTCTCTCACTCTCACTGTTTCTCTCACACTCACTGTTTCTCTCACTCTCACTGTTTCTCTCACTCTCACTGTTTCTCTCACTCTCACTGTTTCTCCCACTCTCACTGTTTCTCTCTATGTTTCTCTCACTCTCACTGTTTCTCTCACTCTCACTGTTTCTCTCACTCTCACTGTTTCTCTCACTCTCACTGTTTCTCTCACTCTCACTGTTTCTCTCACTCTCACTGTTTCTCACACTCTCACTGTTTCTCTTACTCTCACTTTCTCTCACTCTCACTGTTTCTCTCACTCTCACTGTTTCTCTCATTCTCACTGTTTCTCCCACTCTTACTGATACTCTCTCTCTCACTGTTTCTCTCATTCTCACTGTTTCTCTCACTCTCACTGTTTCTCTCACTCTCACTGTTTCTCTCACTCCGACTGATTCTCTCTCTCTCACTGTTTCTCTCACTCTCACTGTTTCTATCATTCTCACTGTTTCTCTCACTCTCACTGTTTCTCTCACTCCCACTGATTCTCTCTCTCTCACTGTTTCTCTCACTCTCACTGTTTCTCTCACTCTCACTGTTTCTCTCACTCCCACTGTTTCTCTCACTCTCACTGTTTCTCTCACTCTCACTGTTTCTCTCACTCTCACTGTTTCTCTCACTCTCACTGTTTCTCACACTCTCACTGTTTCTCTTACTCTCACTGTTTCTCTCACTCTCACAGTTTCTCTCACTCTCACTGTTTCTCTCACTCTCACTGTTTCTCTCACTCTCACTGTTTCTCCAACTCTCACTGTTTCTCTCACTCTCACTGTTTCTCTCACTCTCACTGTTTCTCCCACTCTTACTGATTCTCTCTCTCTCACTGTTTATCTCACTCTCACTGTTTCTCTCACTCTCACTGTTTCTCTCACTGTTTCTCTCACTCTCACTCTTTCTCTCACTCTCACTGATTCTCTCACTCTCACTGATTCTCTCACTCTCACTGTTTCTCTCACTCTCACTGTTTCTCTCACTCTCACTGTTTCTCTCTCTCTCACTGTTTCTCTCACTGTATCTCTCACTCTCACTGTTTCTCTCACTCTCACTGTTTCTCTCACTGTTACTCTCACTCTCACTGTTTCTCTCTATGTTTCTCTCCGTCTCACTGTTTCTCTCACTCTCCCTGTTTCTCTCACTCTCACTGTTTCTCTCACTCTCACTGTTTCTCTCACTCTCAATGTTTCTCTCTCACTCTCACTGTTTCTATCACTCTCACTGATTCTCTCACTGTTTCTCTCACTCTCACTGTTTCTCTCTATGTTTCTCGCCGTCTCACTGTTTCTCTCACTCTCACTGTTTCTCCCACTCTCACTGTTTCTCCCACTCTCACTGTTTCTCTCACTCTCACTGTTTCTCTCACTCTCACTGTTTCTCCCACTCTTACTGATTCTCTCACTCTCACTGTTTCTCTCACTCTCACTGTTTCTCTCACTCCCACTGATTCTCTCTCTCTCACTGTTTCTCTCACTCTCACTGTTTCTCTCATTCTCACTGTTTCTCTCACTCTCACTGTTTCTCTCACTCCCACTGATTCTCTCTCTCTCACTGTTTCTCTCACTCTCACTGTGTCTCTCACTCTCACTGTTTCTCTCACTCCCACTGTTTCTCTCACTCTCACTGTTTCTCTCACTCTCACTGTTTCTCTCACTCTCACTGTTTCTCACACTCTCACTGTTTCTCTCACTCTCACTGTTTCTCTCACTCTCACTGTTTCTCTCACTCTCACTGTTTCTCTCACTCTCACTGTATCTCTCACTCTCACTGTTTCTCTCTCACTCTCACTGTTTCTCTCACTCTCACTGTTTCTCTCACTCTCACTGTTTCTCTCACTCTCACTGTTTCTCCCACTCTCACTGATTCTCTCTCTCTCACTGTTTCTCTCACTCTCACTGTTTCTCTCATTCTCACTGTTTCTCTCACTCTCACTGTTTCTCTCACTCTCACTGTTTCTCTCACTCCCACTGATTCTCTCTCTCTCACTGTTTCTCTCACTCTCACTGTGTCTCTCACTCTCACTGTTTCTCTCACTCTCACTGTTTCTCTCACTCTCACTGTTTCTCACACTCTCACTGTTTCTCTCACTTTCACTGTTTCTCTCACTCTCACTGTTTCTCTCACTCTCACTGTTTCTCTCACTCTCACTGTTTCTCCCACTCTCACTGTTTCTCTCACTCTCACTGTTTCTCTCACTCTCACTGTTTCTCTCACTCTCACTGTTTCTCCCACTCTCACTGATTCTCTCTCTCTCACTGTTTCTCTCACTCTCACTGTTTCTCTCATTCTCACTGTTTCTCTCACTCTCATTGTTTCTCTCACTCTCACTGTTTCTCCCACTCTCACTGTTTCTCCCACTCTCACTGTTTCTCTCACTCTCACTGTTTCTCTCACTCCCACTGATTCTCTCTCACTGTTTCTCTCACTCTCACTGTTTCTCTCACTCTCACTGTTTCTCTCACTCACACTGTTTCTCTCACTCTCACTGTTTCTCCCACTCTCACTGTTTCTCTCACTCTCACTGTTTCTCTCACTCTCACTGATTCTCTCACTGTGTCTCTCACTCTCACTGTTTCTCTCACTCTCACTGTTTCTCTCACTCTCACTGTTTCTCTCACTGTGTCTCTCACTCTCAATGTTTCTCTCACTCTCACTGTTTCTCTCACTCTCACTGATTCTCTCACTCTCACTGTTTCTCTCACTGTGTCTCTCACTCTCACTGTTTCTCTCACTCTCACTGTTTCTCACACTCTCACTGTTTCTCACACTCTCACTGTTTCTCTCACTCTCACTGATTCTATCTCTCTCACTGTCTCTCTCACTCTCACTGTTTCTCTCACTCTCACTGTTTCCGTCACTCTCACTGTTTCTCTCACTGTTTCTCTCACTCTCACTGATTCTCTCACTCTCACTGTTTCTCTCACTCTCACTGTTTCTCTCACTCTCACTGTTTCTCTCACTCTCACTGTTTCTCTCTCTCTCACTGTTTCTCTCACTCTCACTGTTTCTCTCATTCTCACTGTTTCTCTCACTCTCACTGTTACTCTCACTCTCACTGTTTCTCTCTATGTTTCTCTCACTCTCACTGTTTCTCTCACTCTCACTGTTTCTCTCACTCTCAATGTTTCTCTCACTCTCAATGTTTCTCTCACTCTCACTGTTTCTCTCACACTCACTGTTTCTCTCACTCTCACTGTTTCTCTCACTCTCACTGTTTCTCTCACTCTCACTGTTTCTCCCACTCTCACTGTTTCTCTCTATGTTTCTCTCACTCTCAATGTTTCTCTCACTCTCACTGTTTCTCTCACTCTCACTGTTTCTCTCACTCTCACTGTTACTCTCACTCTCACTGTTTCTCTCTATGTTTCTCTCACTCTCACTGTTTCTCTCACTCTCACTGTTTCTCTCACTCTCACTGTTTCTCACACTCTCAATGTTTCTCTCACTCTCAATATTTCTCTCACTCTCACTGTTTCTCTCACACTCACTGTTTCTCTCACTGTTTCTCTCACTCTCACTGTTTCTCTCACTGTTTCTCTCACTCTCACTGTTTCTCTCACTCTCACTGTTTCTCTCACTCTCACTGTTTCTCCCACTCTCACTGTTTCTCTCTATGTTTCTCTCACTCTCACTGTTTCTCTCACTCTCACTGTTTCTCTCACTCTCACTGTTTCTCTCACTCTCACTGTTTCTCTCACTCTCAATGTTTCTCTCCGTCTCGCTGTTTCTCTCACTGTCACTGTTTCTCTCACTCTCACTGTTTCTCTCACTCTCACTGTTTCTCCCACTCTTACTGATACTCTCTCTCTCACTGTTTCTCTCACTCTCACTGTTTCTCTCATTCTCACTGTTTCTCTCACTCTCACTGTTTCTCTCACTCTCACTGTTTCTCTCACTCCGACTGATTCTCTCTCTCTCACTGTTTCTCTCACTCTCACTGTTTCTATCATTCTCACTGTTTCTCTCACTCTCACTGTTTCTCTCACTCCCACTGATTCTCTCTCTCTCACTGTTTCTCTCACTCTCACTGTTTCTCTCACTCTCACTGTTTCTCTCACTCCCACTGTTTCTCTCACTCTCACTGTTTCTCTCACTCTCACTGTTTCTCTCACTCTCACTGTTTCTCTCACTCTCACTGTTTCTCACACTCTCACTGTTTCTCTTACTCTCACTGTTTCTCTCACTCTCACAGTTTCTCTCACTCTCACTGTTTCTCTCACTCTCACTGTTTCTCTCACTCTCACTGTTTCTCCAACTCTCACTGTTTCTCTCACTCTCACTGTTTCTCTCACTCTCACTGTTTCTCTCACTCTCACTGTTTCTCCCACTCTTACTGATTCTCTCTCTCTCACTGTTTATCTCACTCTCACTGTTTCTCTCACTCTCACTGTTTCTCTCACTCTCACTGTGTCTCTCACTCTCACTGTTTCTCTCTCTCTCACTGTTTCTCTCACTGTATCTCTCACTCTCACTGTTTCTCTCACTCTCACTGTTTCTCTCACTGTTACCCTCACTCTCACTGTTTCTCTCTATGTTTCTCTCCGTCTCACTGTTTCTCTCACTCTCCCTGTTTCTCTCACTCTCACTGTTTCTCTCACTCTCACTGTTTCTCTCACTCTCACTGATTCTCTCACTGTTTCTCTCACTCTCACTGTTTCTCTCTATGATTCTCTCCGTCTCACTGTTTCTCTCACTCTCACTGTTTCTCCCACTCTCACTGTTTCTCCCACTCTCACTGTTTCTCTCACTCTCACTGTTTCTCTCACTCTCACTGTTTCTCCCACTCTTACTGTTTCTCTCACTCTCACTGTTTCTCTCACTCTCACTGTTTCTCTCACTCCCACTGATTCTCTCTCTCTCACTGTTTCTCTCACTCTCACTGTTTCTCTCATTCTCACTGTTTCTCTCACTCTCACTGTTTCTCTCACTCCCACTGATTCTCTCTCTCTCACTGTTTCTCTCACTCTCACTGTGTCTCTCACTCTCACTGTTTCTCTCACTCCCACTGTTTCTCTCACTCTCACTTTTTCTCTCACTCTCACTGTTTCTCTCACTCTCACTGTTTCTCACACTCTCATTGTTTCTCTCACTCTCACTGTTTCTCTCACTCTCACTGTTTCTCTCACTCTCACTGTTTCTCTCACTCTCACTGTATCTCTCACTCTCACTGTTTCTCTCTCACTCTCACTGTTTCTCTCACTCTCACTGTTTCTCTCACTCTCACTGTTTCTCTCACTCTCACTGTTTCTCTCACTCTCACTGTTTCTCCCACTCTTACTGATTCTCTCTCTCTCACTGTTTCTCTCACTCTCACTGTTTCTCTCATTCTCACTGTTTCTCTCACTCTCACTGTTTCTCTCACTCTCACTGTTTCTCTCACTCCCACTGATTCTCTCTCTCTCACTGTTTCTCACACTCTCACTGTTTCTCTCACTCTCACTGTGTCTCTCACTCTCACTGTTTCTCTCACACTCACTGTTTCTCTCACTCTCACTGTGTCTCTCACTCTCACTGTTTCTCTCACTCTCACTGTTTCTCTCACTCTCACTGTTTCTCTCACTCTCACTGTTTCTCACACTCTCACTGTTTCTCTGACTCTCACTGTTTCTCTCACTTTCACTGTTTCTCTCACTCTCACTGTTTCTCTCACTCTCACTGTTTCTCTCACTCTCACTGTTTCTCCCACTCTCACTGTTTCTCTCACTCTCACTGTTTCTCTCACTCTCACTGTTTCTCTCACTCTCACTGTTTCTCCCACTCTTACTGATTCTCTCTCTCTCACTGTTTCTCTCACTCTCACTGTTTCTCTCATTCTCACTGTTTCTCTCACTCTCACTGTTTCTCTCACTCTCACTGTTTCTCCCACTCTCACTGTTTCTCCCACTCTCACTGTTTCTCTCACTCTCACTGTTTCTCTCACTCCCACTGATTCTCTCTCACTGTTTCTCTCACTCTCACTGTTTCTCTCACTCTCACTGTTTCTCTCACTCACACTGTTTCTCTCACTCTCACTGTTTCTCCCACTCTCACTGTTTCTCTCACTCTCACTGTTTCTCTCACTCTCACTGTTTCTCTCACTCTCTCTGTTTCTCACACTCTCACTGTTTCTCTCACTGTGTCTCTCACTCTCACTGTTTCTCTCACTCTCACTGTTTCTCTCACTCTCACTGTTTCTCTCACTGTGTCTCTCACTCTCAATGTTTCTCTCACTCTCACTGTTTCTCTCACTCTCACTGATTCTCTCACTCTCACTGTTTCTCTCACTGTGTCTCTCACTCTCACTGTTTCTCTCACTCTCACTGTTTCTCACACTCTCACTGTTTCTCACATTCTCACTGTTTCTCTCACTCTCACTTTTTCTATCTCTCTCACTGTCTCTCTCACTCTCACTGTTTCTCTCACTCACACTGTTTCTCTCACTCTCACTGTTTCCGTCACTCTCACTGTTTCTCTCACTGTTTCTCTCACTCTCACTGATTCTCTCACTCTCACTGTTTCTCTCACTCTCACTGTTTCTCTCACTCTCACTGTTTCTCTCTCTCTCACTGTTTCTCTCACTCTCACTGTTTCTCTCACTCTCACTGTTTCTCTCACTCTCACTGTTACTCTCACTCTCACTGTTTCTCTCACTCTCACTGTGTCTCTCTATGTTTCTCTCACTCTCACTGTTTCTCTCACTCTCACTGTTTCTCTCACTCTCACTGTTACTCTCACTCTCACTGTTTCTCTCTATGTTTCTCTCACTCTCACTGTTTCTCTCACTCTCACTGTTTCTCTCACTCTCACTGTTTCTCACACTCTCAATGTTTCTCTCACTCTCAATGTTTCTCTCACTCTCACTGTTTCTCTCACACTCACTGTTTCTCTCACTCTCACTGTTTCTCTCACTCTCACTGTTTCTCTCACTCTCACTGTTTCTCCCACTCTCACTGTTTCTCTCTATGTTTCTCTCACTCTCACTGTTTCTCTCACTCTCACTGTTTCTCTCACTCTCACTGTTTCTCTCACTCTCACTGTTTCTCTCACTCTCTCTGTTTCTCTCACTCTCACTGTTTCTCTCATTCTCACTGTTTCTCTCACTCACACTGATTCTCTCTCACTGTTTCTCTCACTCTCACTGTTTCTCTCACTCTCACTGTTTCTCTCACTCTCAATGTTTCTCTCCGTCTCACTGTTTCTCTCACTGTCACTGTTTCTCTCACTCTCACTGTTTCTCTCACTGTTTCTCTCACTCTCACTGTTTCTCTCACTCTCAATGTTTCTCTCACTCTCAATGTTTCTCTCACTCACTGTTTCTCTCACTCTCACTGTTTCTCTCACTCTCACTGATTCTCTCACTGTTTCTCTCACTCTCACTGTTTCTCTCACTCTCACTGATTCTCTCACTGTTTCTCTCACTCTCACTGATTCTCTCACTGTTTCTCCCACTCTCACTGTTTCTCTCACTCTCACTGTTTCTCTCACTCTCACTGTTTCTCTCACTCTCACTGATTCT
This sequence comes from Isurus oxyrinchus, assembly GCA_026770705.1. Classification (NCBI taxonomy): domain Eukaryota; kingdom Metazoa; phylum Chordata; class Chondrichthyes; order Lamniformes; family Lamnidae; genus Isurus; species Isurus oxyrinchus. The sequence goes on from JANJGN010002119.1 coordinate 22,182, forward strand.
CTCACTGTTTCTCTCACTCTCACTGATTCTCTCACTGTTTCTCTCACTCTCACTGATTCTCTCACTGTTTCTCCCACTCTCACTGTTTCTCTCACTCTCACTGTTTCTCTCACTCTCACTGTTTCTCTCACTCTCACTGTTTCTCTCACTCTCACTGATTCTCTCACTGTTTCTCTCACTCTCACTGATTCTCTCACTGTTTCTCTCACTCTCACTGATTCTCTCACTGTTTCTCCCACTCTCACTGTTTCTCTCACTCTCACTGTTTCTCTCACTCTCACTGATTCTCTCACTGTTTCTCTCACTCTCACTGATTCTCTCACTGTTTCTCTCACTCTCACTGTATCTCTCACTCTCACTGTATCTCTCACTCTCACTGTTTCTCTCACTCTCACTGTTTCTCTCACTCTCACTGTTTCTCTCACTCTCACTGTATCTCTCACTCTCACTGTTTCTCTCACTCTGTTTCTCTCACTCTCACTGTTTCTCTCACTCTCACTGTATCTCTCAATCTCACTGTTTCTCTCACTCTAACTGTTTCTCTCACTCTCAGTGTTTCTCTCTCTCTCACTGTTTCTCTCACTCTCACTGTTTCTCTCACTCTCACTGATTCTCTCACTCTCACTGTTTCTCTCACTCTCACTGTTTCTCTCACTCTCACTGTTTCTCTCTCTCTCACTGTTTCTCTCACTGTTTCTCTCACTCTCACTGTTTCTCTCTATGTTTCTCTCCGTCTCACTGTTTCTCTCACTCTCACTGTTTCTCTCACTCACACTGTTTCTCTCACTGTTTCTCTCACTCTCACTGTTTCTCTCACTCTCACTGTTTCTCTCACTCTCACTGATTCTCTCACTGTTTCTCTCACTCTCACTGTTTCTCTCACTCTCACTGTTTCTCTCACTCTCACTGTTTCTCTCACACTCACTGTTTCTCTCACTCTCACTGATTCTCTCACTGTTTCTCTCACTCTCACTGATTCTCTCACTGTTTCTCTCACTCTCACTGTTTCTCTCACTCTCACTGTTTCTCTCACTCTCACTGTTTCTCTCACTCTCACTGTTCCTCTCACTCTCACTGTTTCTCTCACTCTCACTGTGTCTCTCACTCTCACTGTTTCTCCCACTCTCACTGTTTCTCACACTCTCACTGTTTCTCTCAATCTCACTGTATCTCTCACTCTCACTGTTTCTCTCACTCTGTTTCTCTCACTCTCACTGTTTCTCTCACTCTCACTGTTTCTCTCACTCTCACTGTTTCTCTCTCTCTCACTGTTTCTCTCACTCTCACTGTTTCTCTCACTCTCACTGATTCTCTCACTCTCACTGTTTCTCTCTCACTCACTGTTTCTCTCACTGTTTCTCTCACTCTCACTGTTTCTCTCACTCACACTGTATCTCTCACTGTTTCTCTCACTCTCACTGTTTCTCTCACTCTCACTGTTTCTCTCACTCTCACTGATTCTCTCACTGTTTCTCTCACTCTCACTGTTTCTCTCACTCTCACTGTTTCTCTCACTCTCACTGTTTCTCCCACTCTCACTGTTTCTCTCACTCTCACTGTTTCTCCCACTTTCACTGTTTCTCTCACTCTCACTGTTTCTCTCACTCTCACTGTTTCTCTCACTCTCACTGTTTCTCCCACTCTCACTGTTTCTCTCACTCTCACTGTTTCTCTCACTCTCACTGTTTCTCTCACTCTCACTGTTTCTCTCACTCTCACTGTTTCTCTCACTCTCACTGATTCTCTCACTGTTTCTCTCACTCTCACTGATTCTCTCACTGTTTCTCTCACTCTCACTGTTTCTCTCACTTTCACTGTTTCTCTCACTCTCACTGTTTCTCTCACTCTCACTGATTCTCTCACTGTTTCTCTCACTCTCACTGTTTCTCTCACTCTCACTGTTTCTCTCACTCTCACTGTTTCTCCCACTCTCACTGTTTCTCTCACTCTCACTGTTTCTCCCACTTTCACTGTTTCTCTCACTCTCACTGTTTCTCTCACTCTCACTGTTTCTCTCACTCTCACTGTTTCTCCCACTCTCACTGTTTCTCTCACTCTCACTGTTTCTCCCACTTTCACTGTTTCTCTCACTCTCACTGATTCTCTCACTGTTTCTCTCACTGTTTCTCTCACTCTCACTGTTTCTCTCACTGTCACTGTTTCTCTCACTCTCACTGTTTCTCTCACTCACACTGTTTCTCTCTCACTCTCACTGTTTCTCTCTCTCCAACTGTTTCTCTCACTCACACTGTTTCTCTCTCACTCTCACTGTTTCTCTCACTCTCACTGTTTCTCTCACTCTCACTGTTTCTCTCACTCTCACTGTTTCTCTCACTCACACTGTTTCTCTCTCACTCTCACTGTTTCTCTCACTCTCACTGTTTCTCCCACTCTCACTGTTTCTCTCACTCTCACTGTTTCTCCCACTTTCACTGTTTCTCTCACTCTCACTGTTTCTCTCACTCTCACTGTTTCTCTCACTCTCACTGTTTCTCCCACTCTCACTGTTTCTCTCACTCTCACTGTTTCTCTCACTCTCACTGTTTCTCTCACTCTCACTGTTTCTCTCACTCTCACTGTTTCTCTCACTCTCACTGATTCTCTCACTGTTTCTCTCACTCTCACTGATTCTCTCACTGTTTCTCTCACTCTCACTGTTTCTCTCACTTTCACTGTTTCTCTCACTCTCACTGTTTCTCTCACTCTCACTGATTCTCTCACTGTTTCTCTCACTCTCACTGTTTCTCTCACTCTCACTGTTTCTCTCACTCTCACTGTTTCTCCCACTCTCACTGTTTCTCTCACTCTCACTGTTTCTCCCACTTTCACTGTTTCTCTCACTCTCACTGTTTCTCTCACTCTCACTGTTTCTCTCACTCTCACTGTTTCTCCCACTCTCACTGTTTCTCTCACTCTCACTGTTTCTCCCACTTTCACTGTTTCTCTCACTCTCACTGATTCTCTCACTGTTTCTCTCACTGTTTCTCTCACTCTCACTGTTTCTCTCACTGTCACTGTTTCTCTCACTCTCACTGTTTCTCTCACTCACACTGTTTCTCTCTCACTCTCACTGTTTCTCTCTCTCCAACTGTTTCTCTCACTCACACTGTTTCTCTCTCACTCTCACTGTTTCTCTCACTCTCACTGTTTCTCTCACTCTCACTGTTTCTCTCACTCTCACTGTTTCTCTCACTCACACTGTTTCTCTCTCACTCACACTGTTTCTCTCTCACTCTCACTGTTTCTCTCACTCTCACTGTTTCTCCCACTTTCACTGTTTCTGTCACTCTCACTGTTTCTCTCACTCTCACTGTTTCTCTCACTGTCACTGTTTCTCTCACTCTCACTGTTTCTCTCACTCACACTGTTTCTCTCTCACTCTCACTGTTTCTCTCACTCACTGTTTCTCTCACTGTTTCTCTCACTGTTTCTCTCACTCTCACTGTTTCTCTCACTGTTTCTCTCACTCTCACTGTTTCTCTCACTGTTTCTCTCACTGTTTCTCTCACTCTCACTGTTTCTCTCACTCTCACTGTTTCTCTCACTCTCACTGTTTCTCTCTCACTCTCACTGTTTTTCTCTCACTCTCACTGTTTCTCTCACTGTTTCTCTCACTCTCACTGTTTCTCTCACTCTCACTGTTTCTCTCACTCTCACTGTTTCTCTCACTCTCCCTGTTTCTCTCACACTCACTGTTTCTCTCACTCTGACTGTTTCTCTCACTCTCACTGTTTCTCTCACTCTCACTGTTTCTCTCACTCTGACTGTTTCTCCCACTCTCACTGTTTCTCTCACTCTCACTGTTTCTCTCACTCTCACTGTTTCTCACACTCTCTCTGTTTCTCTCACTCTCTCTGTTTCTCTCACTCTGTTTCTCACACTCTCACTTTTTCTCACACCCTCTCTGTTTCTCTCACTCTCACTGTTTCTCTCAATCTCTCTGTTTCTCTCACTCTCACTGTTTCTCACACTCTCACTGTTTCTCTCACTCTCTCTGTTTCTCTCACTCTCACTGTTTCTCTCAATCTCTCTGTTTCTCTCACTCTCACTGTTTCTCTCACTCTCACTGTTTCTCTCTCTCTCACTGTTTCTCTCACTGTTTCTCTCACTCTCACTGTTTCTCTCTATGTTTCTCTCCATCTCACTGTTTCTCTCACTCTCACTGTTTCTCTCACTCACACTGTTTCTCTCACTGTTTCTCTCACTCTCACTGTTTCTCTCACTCTCACTGTTTCTCTCACTCTCACTGATTCTCTCACTGTTTCTCTCACTCTCACTGTTTCTCTCACTCTCACTGTTTCTCTCACTCTCACTGTTTCTCTCACACTCACTGTTTCTCTCACTCTCACTGATTCTCTCACTGTTTCTCTCACTCTCACTGATTCTCTCACTGTTTCTCTCACTCTCACTGTTTCTCTCACTCTCACTGTTTCTCTCACTCTCACTGTTTCTCTCACTCTCACTGTGTCTCTCACTCTCACTGTTTCTCCCACTCTCACTGTTTCTCACACTCTCACTGTTTCTCTCAATCTCACTGTATCTCTCACTCTCACTGTTTCTCTCACTCTGTTTCTCTCACTCTCACTGTTTCTCTCACTCTCACTGTATCTCTCACTCTCACTGTTTCTCTCACTCTCACTGTTTCTCTCACTCTCACTGTTTCTCTCTCTCTCACTGTTTCTCTCACTCTCACTGTTTCTCTCACTCTCACTGATTCACTCACTCTCACTGTTTCTCTCTCACTCACTGTTTCTCTCACTGTTTCTCTCACTCTCACTGTTTCTCTCACTCACACTGTTTCTCTCACTGTTTCTCTCACTCTCACTGTTTCTCTCACTCTCACTGTTTCTCTCACTCTCACTGATTCTCTCACTGTTTCTCTCACTCTCACTGTTTCTCTCACTTTCACTGTTTCTCTCACTCTCACTGTTTCTCTCACTCTCACTGATTCTCTCACTGTTTCTCTCACTCTCACTGTTTCTCTCACTCTCACTGTTTCTCTCACTCTCACTGTTTCTCCCACTCTCACTGTTTCTCTCACTCTCACTGTTTCTCCCACTTTCACTGTTTCTCTCACTCTCACTGTTTCTCTCACTCTCACTGTTTCTCCCACTCTCACTGTTTCTCTCACTCTCACTGTTTCTCCCACTTTCACTGTTTCTGTCACTCTCACTGTTTCTCTCACTCTCACTGTTTCTCCCACTTTCACTGTTTCTCTCACTCTCACTGATTCTCTCACTGTTTCTCTCACTGTTTCTCTCACTCTCACTGTTTCTCTCACTGTCACTGTTTCTCTCACTCTCACTGTTTCTCTCACTCACACTGTTTCTGTCTCACTCTCACTGTTTCTCTCTCTCCAACTGTTTCTCTCACTCACACTGTTTCTCTCTCACTCTCACTGTTTCTCTCACTCTCACTGTTTCTCTCACTCTCACTGTTTCTCTCACTCTCACTGTTTCTCTCACTCACACTGTTTCTCTCTCACTCACTGTTTCTCTCACTCTCACTGTTTCTCCCACTTTCACTGTTTCTGTCACTCTCACTGTTTCTCTCACTCTCACTGTTTCTCTCACTCTCACTGTTTCTCTCACTCTCACTGTTTCTCTCACTCACACTGTTTCTCTCTCACTCTCACTGTTTCTCCCACTTTCACTGTTTCTCTCACTCTCACTGTTTCTCTCACTCTCACTGTTTCTCTCACTCTCACTGTTTCTCTCACTCTCACTGTTTCTCTCACTCTCACTGTTTCTCTCTCACTCTCACTGTTTTTCTCTCACTCTCACTGTTTCTCTCACTGTTTCTCTCACTCTCACTGTTTCTCTCACTCTCACTGTTTCTCTCACTCTCACTGTTTCTCTCACTCTCCCTGTTTCTCTCACACTCACTGTTTCTCTCACTCTGACTGTTTCTCTCACTCTCACTGTTTCTCTCACTCTCACTGTTTCTCTCACTCTGACTGTTTCTCCCACTCTCACTGTTTCTCTCACTCTCACTGTTTCTCTCACTCTCACTGTTTCTCACACTCTCTCTGTTTCTCTCACTCTCTCTGTTTCTCTCACTCTGTTTCTCACACTCTCACTTTTTCTCTCACCCTCTCTGTTTCTCTCACTCTCACTGTTTCTCTCAATCTCTCTGTTTCTCTCACTCTCACTGTTTCTCACACTCTCACTGTTTCTCTCACTCTCTCTGTTTCTCTCACTCTCACTGTTTCTCTCAATCTCTCTGTTTCTCTCACTCTCACTGTTTCTCTCACTCTCACTGTTTCTCTCACTCTCACTGTTTCTCTCACTCTCACTGTTTCTCTCACTGTTTCTCTCACTCTCACTGATTCTCTCACTGTTTCTCTCACTCTCACTGTTTCTCTCACTGTTTCTCTCAATGTTTCTCTCACTCTCACTTTTTCTCTCACTCACACTGTTTCTCTCACTCACACTGTTTCTCTCACTCTCACTGTTTTTTCTCACTGTTTCTCTCACTGTTTCTCTCACTCTCACTGTTTCTCTCACTCTCACTGTTTCTCTCACTGTTTCTCTCACTCTCACTGTTTCCCTCACTCTCACTGTTTCTCTCACTCTCACTGTTTCTCTCACTGTTTCTCTCACTCTCACTGTTTCTCTCACTCTCACTGTTTCTCTCACTCTCACTGTTTCTCTCACTCTCACTGTTTCTCTCACTCTCACTGTTTCTCTCACTCTCACTGTTTCCCTCACATTCTGTTCTCCCAAACTCGCTGTTTCTCTCACTCTCACTGTTTCTCTCACTCTCACTGTTTCTCTCACTCTCACTGTTTCCCTCACATTCTGTTCTCCCAAACTCGCTGTTTCTCTCACTCTCACTGTTTCTCTCACTCTCACTGTTTCTCTCACTCTGACTGTTTCTCCCACTCTGACTGTTTCTCCCACTCTGACTGTTTCTCTCACTCTCACTGTTTCTCTCACTCTCACTGTTTCTCTCACTCTCACTGTTTCTCTCACTCTCACTGTTTCTCTCTCACTCTCACTGTTTCTCTCACTCTCACTGTTTCTCTCACTCTCACTGTGTCTCTCACTCTCACTGTTTCTCTCACTCTCACTGTGTCTCTCACTCACACTGTTTCTCTCACTCTCACTGTTTCTCTCTCACTCTCACTGTTTCTCTCACTCTCACTGTTTCTCTCACTCTCACTGTGTCTCTCACTCTCACTGTTTCTCCCACTCTCACTGTTTCTCTCACTCTCACTGTTTCTCTCACTCTCACTGTTTCTCTCACTCTCACTGTTTCTCTCACTGTTTCTCTCTCACTCTCACTATTTCTTTCTTTCTCACTGTTTCTCTCACTCTCACTGTTTCTCTCACTCTCACTGTTTCTCTCACTCTCACTGTTTCTCTCACTCTCACTGTTTCTCTCACTCTCACTGTTTCTCACACTCTCTCTGTTTCTCTCACTCTCACTGTTTCTCTCACTCTCACTGTTTCTCTCACTCTCACTGTTTCTCTCACTCTCACTGTTTCTCTCACTCTCACTGTTTCTCTCACTCACACTGTTTCTCTCTCACTCACACTGTTTCTCTCTCACTCTCACTGTTTCTCTCACTCTCACTGTTTCTCCCACTTTCACTGTTTCTGTCACTCTCACTGTTTCTCTCACTCTCACTGTTTCTCTCACTGTCACTGTTTCTCTCACTCTCACTGTTTCTCTCACTCACACTGTTTCTCTCTCACTCTCACTGTTTCTCCCACTTTCACTGTTTCTCTCACTCTCACTGTTTCTCTCACTGTTTCTCTCACTCTCACTGTTTCTCTCACTCTCACTGTTTCTCTCACTCTCACTGTTTCTCTCACTCTCACTGTTTCTCTCACTCTCACTGTTTCTCTCACTCTCACTGTTTCTCTCACTCTCCCTGTTTCTCTCACACTCACTGTTTCTCTCACTCTGACTGTTTCTCCCACTCTCACTGTTTCTCTCACTCTCACTGTTTCTCTCACTCTCACTGTTTCTCACACTCTCTCTGTTTCTCTCACTCTCTCTGTTTCTCTCACTCTGTTTCTCACACTCTCACTTTTTCTCTCACCCTCTCTGTTTCTCTCACTCTCACTGTTTCTCTCAATCTCTCTGTTTCTCTCACTCTCACTGTTTCTCACACTCTCACTGTTTCTCTCACTCTCTCTGTTTCTCTCACTCTCTCTGTTTCTCTCAATCTCTCTGTTTCTCTCACTCTCACTGTTTCTCTCACTCTCACTGTTTCTCTCACTCTGTTTCTCTCACTGTTTCTCTCACTCTCACTGATTCTCTCACTGTTTCTCTCACTCTCACTGTTTCTCTCACTGTTTCTCTCAATGTTTCTCTCACTCTCACTGTTTCTCTCACTCACACTGTTTCTCTCACTCACACTGTTTCTCTCACTCTCACTGTTTTTTCTCACTGTTTCTCTCACTGTTTCTCTCACTCTCACTGTTTCTCTCACTCTCACTGTTTCTCTCACTGTTTCTCTCACTCTCACTGTTTCCCTCACTCTCACTGTTTCTCTCACTCACACTGTTTCTCTCACTGTTTCTCTCACTCTCACTGTTTCTCTCACTCTCACTGTTTCTCTCACTCTCACTGTTTCTCTCACTCTCACTGTTTCTCTCACTCTCACTGTTTCCCTCACATTCTGTTCTCCCAAACTCGCTGTTTCTCTCACTCTCACTGTTTCTCTCACTCTCACTGTTTCTCTCACTCTCACTGTTTCCCTCACATTCTGTTCTCCCAAACTCGCTGTTTCTCTCACTCTCACTGTTTCTCTCACTCTCACTGTTTCTCTCACTCTCACTGTTTCTCTCACTCTGACTGTTTCTCCCACTCTGACTGTTTCTCTCACTCTCACTGTTTCTCTCACTCTCACTGTTTCTCTCACTCTCACTGTTTCTCTCACTCTCACTGTTTCTCTCACTCTCACTGTTTCTCTCACTCTCACTGTTTCTCTCACTCTCACTGTTTCTTTCACTCTGACTGTTTCTCCCACTCTGACTGTTTCTCTCACTCTGACTGTTTCTCTCACTCTCACTGTTTCTCTCACTCTCACTGTTTCTCTCACTCTGACTGTTTCTCCCACTCTGACTGTTTCTCTCACTCTCACTGTTTCTCTCACTCTCACTGTTTCTCTCACTCTCACTGTTTCTCTCACTCTCACTGTTTCTCTCACTCTCACTGTTTCTCTCACTCTCACTGTTTCTCTCACTCTCACTGTTTCTCTCACTCACACTGTTTCTCTCACTCTCACTGTTTCTCTCACTCTCACTGTTTCTCTCTCACTCTCACTGTTTCTCTCACTCTCACTGTTTCTCTCTCACTCTCACTGTTTCTCTCACTCTCACTGTTTCTCTCACTCTCACTTTGTCTCTCACTCTCACTGTTTCTCCCACTCTCACTGTTTCTCTCACTCTCACTGTTTCTCTCACTCTCTCTGTTTCTCACATTCTCACTGTTTCTCTCACTCTCACTGTTTCTCTCACTCTCACTGTTTCTCTCACTGTTTCTCTCTCACTCTCACTATTTCTTTCTTTCTCACTGTTTCTCTCACTCTCACTGTTTCTCTCACTCTCACTGTTTCTCTCACTCTCTCTGTTTCTCACACTCTCACTGTTTCTCTCACTCTCACTGTTTCTCCCACTCTCACTGTTTCTCTCACTCTCACTGTTTCTCTCACTCTCACTGTTTCTCACACTCTCTCTGTTTCTCTCACTCTCACTATTTCTCTCACTCTCACTGTTTCTCTCACTCTCACTGTGTCTCTCACTCTCACTGTTTCTCCCACTCTCACTGTTTCTCTCACTCTCACTGTTTCTCTCAATCTCTCTGTTTCTCTCACTCTCACTGTTTCTCTCACTCTCTCTGTTTCTCTCACTCTCACTGTTTCTCTCACTGTTTCTCTCTCACTCTCACTGTTTCTTTCACTCTCTCTGTTTTTCTCACTCTCACTGTTTGTCTCCGTCTCACTGTTTCTCTCACTCTCACTGTTTCTCTCACTCTCACTGTTTCTCTCACTCTCTTTGTTTCTCTCCGTCTCACTGTTTCTCTCACTCTCACTGTTTGTCTCACTCTCACTGTTTCTCTCACTCTCACTGTTTATCCCACTCTCACTGTTTCTCTCACTCTCACTGTTTCTCCCACTCTCACTGTTTCTCTCACTCTCACTGTTTCTCTCACTCTCACTGTTTCTCTCACTCTCACTGTTTCTCCCACTCTCACTGTTTCTCTCACTCTCACTGTTTCTCTCACTCTCACTGTTTCTCTCACTCTCACTGTTTCTCTCCGTCTCACTGTTTCTCCCACTCTCACTGTTTCTCTCACTCTCACTGATTCTCTCACTGTTTCTCTCACTCTCACTGATTCTCTCACTGTTTCTCTCACTCTCACTGATTCTCTCACTGTTTCTCTCACTCTCACTGATTCTCTCACTGTTTCTCTCACTCTCACTGTTTCCCTCACTCTCACTGTTTCTCTCACTGTTTCTCTCACTGTTTCTCTCACTCTCACTGTTTCTCTCACTCTCACTGTTTCTCTCACTGTTTCTCTCACTCTCACTGTTTCTCTCACTCTCACTGTTTCTCTCACTCTCACTGTTTCTCTCACTCTCACTGTTTCTCTCACACTCTGTTCTCCCAAACTCGCTGTTTCTCTCACTCTCACTGTTTCTCTCACTCTGACTGTTTCTCCCACTCTCACTGTTTCTCTCACTCTCACTGTTTCTCTCACTCTCACTGTTTCTCTCACTCTCACTGTTTCTCACACTCTGTTTCTCACACTCTCTCTGTTTCTCTCACTCTCTCTGTTTCTCTCACTCTGTTTCTCACACTCTCACTGTTTCTCTCACTCTCACTGTTTCTCTCACTCTCACTGTTTCTCTCACTCTCACTGTTTCTCTCACTCTCACTGTTTCTCTCACTCTCGCTGTGCCTCTCAGTCTCACTGTTTCTCTCACTCTCACTGTTTCTCTCAATCTCTCTGTTTCTCTCACTCTCACTGTTTCTCTCACTGTTTCTCTCTCACTCTCACTGTTTCTCTCACTCTCACTGTTTCTCTCACTCTCACTGTTTCTCTCACTCTCTCTGTTTCTCACACTCTCACTGTTTCTCTCACTCTCACTGTTTCTCTCACTCTCACTGTTTCTCTCTCACTCTCACTGTTTCTCTCACTCTCTCTGTTTCTCACTCTCTCACTGTTTCTCTCACTCTCACTGTTTCTCTCTCTCTCACTGTTTCTCTCACTCTCACTGTTTCTCTCACTGTTTCTCTCACTCTCACTATTTCTCTCACTCTCTCTGTTTCTCTCACTCTCTCTGTTTCTCACACTCTCACTGTTTCTCTCACTCTCTCTGTTTCTCTCACTCTCACTGTTTCTCTCAATCTCTCTGTTTCTCTCACTCTCACTGTTTCTCTCACTCTCTCTGTTTCTCTCACTCTCACTGTTTCTCCCACTCTCACTGTTTCTCTCACTCTCACTGTTTCTCTCTCTCTCTCTGCTTCTCTCACTCTCACTGTTTCTCTCACTCTCACTGTTTCTCTCACTGTTTCTCTCACTCTCACTGTTTCTCCAACTCTCACTGTTTCTGTCACACTCAGTTTCTCTCACTCTCACTGTTTCTCTCACTCTCACTGTTTCTCTCACTGTTTCTCTCACTGTTTCTCTCACTCTCACTGTTTCTCTCACTCTCACTGTTTCTCTCACTCTCACTGTTTCTCTCTCACTCTCACTGTTTTTCTCTCACTCTCACTGTTTCTCTCACTGTTTCTCTCACTCTCACTGTTTCTCTCACTCTCACTGTTTCTCTCACTCTCACTGTTTCTCTCACTCTCCCTGTTTCTCTCACACTCACTGTTTCTCTCACTCTGACTGTTTCTCTCACTCTCACTGTTTCTCTCACTCTCACTGTTTCTCTCACTCTGACTGTTTCTCCCACTCTCACTGTTTCTCTCACTCTCACTGTTTCTCTCACTCTCACTGTTTCTCACACTCTCTCTGTTTCTCTCACTCTCTCTGTTTCTCTCACTCTGTTTCTCACACTCTCACTTTTTCTCTCACCCTCTCTGTTTCTCTCACTCTCACTGTTTCTCTCAATCTCTCTGTTTCTCTCACTCTCACTGTTTCTCACACTCTCACTGTTTCTCTCACTCTCACTGTTTCTCTCACTCTCACTGTTTCTCTCACTCTGTTTCTCTCACTGTTTCTCTCACTCTCACTGATTCTCTCACTGTTTCTCTCACTCTCACTGTTTCTCTCACTGTTTCTCTCAATGTTTCTCTCACTCTCACTGTTTCTCTCACTCACACTGTTTCTCTCACTCACACTGTTTCTCTCACTCTCACTGTTTTTTCTCACTGTTTCTCTCACTGTTTCTCTCACTCTCACTGTTTCTCTCACTCTCACTGTTTCTCTCACTCTCACTGTTTCCCTCACTCTCACTGTTTCTCTCACTCTCACTGTTTCTCTCACTGTTTCTCTCACTCTCACTGTTTCTCTCACTCTCACTGTTTCTCTCACTCTCACTGTTTCCCTCACATTCTGTTCTCCCAAACTCGCTGTTTCTCTCACTCTCACTGTTTCTCTCACTCTGACTGTTTCTCCCACTCTGACTGTTTCTCTCACTCTCACTGTTTCTCTCACTCTCACTGTTTCTCTCACTCTCACTGTTTCTCTCACTCTCACTGTTTCTCTCACTCTCACTGTTTCTCTCTCACTCTCACTGTTTCTCTCACTCTCACTGTTTCTCTCACTCTCACTGTTTCTCTCACTCTCACTGTGTCTCTCACTCTCACTGTTTCTCCCACTCTCACTGTTTCTCTCACTCTCACTGTTTCTCTCAATCTCACTGTTTCTCTCACTCTCACTGTTTCTCTCACTCTCACTGTTTCTCTCACTGTATCTCTCACTCTCACTGTTTCTCTCACTCTCACGGTTTCTCTCACTCTCTCTGTTTCTCACATTCTCACTGTTTCTCTCACTCTCACTGTTTCTCTCACTCTCACTGTTTCTCTCACTGTTTCTCTCTCACTCTCACTATTTCTTTCACTCTCACTGTTTCTCTCACTCTCACTGTTTCTCTCACTCTCACTGTTTCTCTCACTCTCTCTGTTTCTCACACTCTCACTGTTTCTCTCACTCTCACTGTTTCTCCCACTCTCACTGTTTCTCTCACTCTCACTGTTTCTCTCACTCTCACTGTTTCTCACACTCTCTCTGTTTCTCTCACTCTCACTGTTTCTCTCACTCCCACTGATTCTCTCACTCTCACTGTTTCTCTCACTCTCACTGTGTCTCTCACTCTCACTGTTTCTCCCACTCTCACTGTTTCTCTCACTCTCACTGTTTCTCTCAATCTCTCTGTTTCTCTCACTCTCACTGTTTCTCTCACTCTCTCTGTTTCTCACACTCTCACTGTTTCTCACACTCTCACTGTTTCTCTCACTCTCACTGTTTCTCTCACTGTTTCTCTCTCACTCTCACTGTTTCTTTCACTCTCTCTGTTTTTCTCACTCTCACTGTTTGTCTCCGTCTCACTGTTTCTCTCACTCTCACTGTTTCTCTCACTCTCACTGTTTCTCTCACTCTCTTTGTTTCTCACACTCTCACTGTTTCTCTCACTCTCACTGTTTCTCTCTATGTTTCTCTCCGTCTCACTGTTTCTCTCACTCTCACTGTTTGTCTCACTCTCACTGTTTCTCACACTCTCAATGTTTCTCTCACTCTCAATGTTTCTCTCACTCTCACTGTTTCTCTCACACTCACTGTTTCTCTCACTCTCACTGTTTCTCTCACTCTCACTGTTTCTCTCACTCTCTCTGTTTCTCACACTCTCCCTGTTTCTCTCACTCTCACTGTTTCTCTCTATGTTTCTCTCCGTCTCACTGTTTCTCAAACTCTCACTGTTTCTCTCACTCTCACTGTTTCTCTCACTCTCACTGTTTATCCCACTCTCACTGTTTCTCTCACTCTCACTGTTTCTCCCACTCTCACTGTTTCTCTCACTCTCACTGTTTCTCTCACTCTCACTGTTTCTCTCACTCTCACTGTTTCTCCCACTCTCACTGTTTCTCTCACTCTCACTGTTTCTCTCACTCTCACTGTTTCTCTCACTCTCACTGTTTCTCTCCGTCTCACTGTTTCTCCCACTCTCACTGTTTCTCTCACTCTCACTGTTTCTCTCACTGTTTCTCTCACTCTCACTGATTCTCTCACTGTTTCTCTCACTCTCACTGATTCTCTCACTGTTTCTCTCACTCTCACTGATTCTCTCACTGTTTCTCTCACTCTCACTGTTTCCCTCACTCTCACTGTTTCTCTCACTGTTTCTCTCACTGTTTCTCTCACTGTTTCTCTCACTCTCACTGTTTCTCTCACTCTCACTGTTTCTCTCACTGTTTCTCTCACTCTCACTGTTTCTCTCACTCTCACTGTTTCTCTCACTCTCACTGTTTCTCTCACTCTCACTGTTTCTCTCAAACTCTGTTCTCCCAAACTCGCTGTTTCTCTCACTCTCACTGTTTCTCTCACTCTCACTGTTTCTCTCACTCTCACTGTTTCTCTCAAACTCTGTTCTCCCAAACTCACTGTTTCTCCCACTCTCACTGTTTCTCTCACTCTCACTGTTTCTCTCACTCTCACTGTTTCTCTCACTCTCACTGTTTCTCACACTCTGTTTCTCACACTCTCTCTGTTTCTCTCACTCTCTCTGTTTCTCTCACTCTGTTTCTCACACTCTCACTGTTTCTCTCACTCTCACTGTTTCTCTCACTCTCACTGTTTCTCTCACTCTCACTGTTTCTCTCACTCTCGCTGTGCCTCTCAGTCTCACTGTTTCTCTCACTCTCACTGTTTCTCTCAATCTCTCTGTTTCTCTCACTCTCACTGTTTCTCTCACTGTTTCTCTCTCACTCTCACTGTTTCTCTCACTCTCACTGTTTCTCTCACTCTCACTGTTTCTCTCACTCTCTCTGTTTCTCACACTCTCACTGTTTCTCTCACTCTCACTGTTTCTCTCACTCTCACTGTTTCTCTCTCACTCTCACTGTTTCTCTCACTCTCTCTGTTTCTCACACTCTCACTGTTTCTCTCACTCTCACTGTTTCTCTCTCTCTCACTGTTTCTCTCACTCTCACTGTTTCTCTCACTGTTTCTCTCACTCTCACTATTTCTCTCACTCTCTCTGTTTCTCTCACTCTCTCTGTTTCTCACACTCTCACTGTTTCTCTCACTCTCTCTGTTTCTCTCACTCTCACTGTTTCTCTCAATCTCTCTGTTTCTCTCACTCTCACTGTTTCTCTCACTCTCTCTGTTTCTCTCACTCTCACTGTTTCTCCCACTCTCACTGTTTCTCTCACTCTCACTGTTTCTCTCACTCTCTCTGTTTCTCTCACTCTCACTGTTTCTCTCACTCTCACTGTTTCACTCACTGTTTCTCTCACTCTCACTGTTTCTCCAACTCTCACTGTTTCTGTCACACTCAGTTTCTCTCACTCTCACTGTTTCTCTCACTCTCACTGTTTCTCCCACTCTCACTGTTTCTCTCACTCTCACTGATTCTCTCACTCTCACTGATTCTCTCACTCTCACTGTTTCTCTCACTCTCACTGTTTCTCTCACTCTCACTGTTTCTCTCACTCTCACTGTTTCTCTCACTCTCACTGTTTCTCACACTCTCACTGTTTCTCTCACTCTCACTGTTTCTGTCACACTCAGTTTCTCTCACTCTCACTGTTTCTCTCACTGTATCTCTCACTCTCACTGTTTCTCTCACTGTTTCTCTCACTCTCACTGTTTCTCTCACTGTTTCTCTCACTCACACTTTTTCTCTCACTCACTGTTTCTCTCACTCTCACTGTTTCTCTCACTCTCACTGTTTCTCTCACTCTCACTGTTTCTCTCACTGTTTCTCTCACTCTCACTGTTTCTCCAACTCTCACTGTTTCTGTCACACTCAGTTTCTCTCACTCTCACTGTTTCTCTCACTCTCACTGTTTCTCTCACTCTCACTGATTCTCTCACTCTCACTGTTTCTCTCACTCTCACTGTTTCTCTCACTCTGTTTCTCTCACTGTTTCTCTCACTCTCACTGATTCTCTCACTGTTTCTCTCACTCTCACTGTTTCTCTCATTGTTTCTCTCAATGTTTCTCTCACTCTCACTGTTTCTCTCACTCACACTTTTTCTCTCACTCACACTGTTTCTCTCACTCTCACTGTTTTTTCTCACTGTTTCTCTCACTGTTTCTCTCACTCTCACTGTTTCTCTCACTCTCACTGTTTCTCTCACTGTTTCTCTCACTCTCACTGTTTCCCTCACTCTCACTGTTTCTCTCACTCTCACTGTTTCTCTCACTGTTTCTCTCACTCTCACTGTTTCTCTCACTCTCACTGTTTCTCTCACTCTCACTGTTTCCCTCACATTCTGTTCTCCCAAACTCGCTGTTTCTCTCACTCTCACTGTTTCTCTCACTCTGACTGTTTCTCCCACTCTCACTGTTTCTCTCACTCTCACTGTTTCTCTCCCTCTCACTGTTTCTCTCACTCTCACTGTTTCTCTCACTCTCACTGTGTCTCTCACTCTCACTGTTTCTCCCACTCTCACTGTTTCTCTCACTCTCACTGTTTCTCTCACTCTCTCTGTTTCTCACATTCTCACTGTTTCTCTCACTCTCACTGTTTCTCTCACTCTCACTGTTTCTCTCACTGTTTCTCTCTCACTCTCACTATTTCTTTCACTCTCACTGTTTCTCTCACTCTCACTGTTTCTCTCACTCTCACTGTTTCTCTCACTCTCACTGTTTCTCTCACTCTCACTGTTTCTCTCACTCTCACTGTTTCTCCCACTCTCACTGTTTCTCTCACTCTCACTGTTTCTCTCACTCTCACTGTTTCTCTCACTCTCACTGTTTCTCTCACTCTCACTGTTTCTCTCACTCTCACTGTTTCTCTCACTCTCACTGTGTCTCTCACTCTCACTGTTTCTCCGACTCTCACTGTTTCTCTCACTCTCACTGTTTCTCTCAATCTCTCTGTTTCTCTCACCCTCACTGTTTCTCTCACTCTCACTGTTTCCCTCACTCTCACTGTTTCTCTCACTGTTTCTCTCACTGTTTCTCTCACTGTTTCTCTCACTCTCACTGTTTCTCTCACTCTCACTGTTTCTCTCACTGTTTCTCTCACTCTCACTGTTTCTCTCACTCTCACTGTTTCTCTCACTCTCACTGTTTCTCTCACTCTCACTGTTTCTCTCAAACTCTGTTCTCCCAAACTCGCTGTTTCTCTCACTCTCACTGTTTCTCTCACTCTCACTGTTTCTCTCACTCTCACTGTTTCTCTCAAACTCTGTTCTCCCAAACTCACTGTTTCTCCCACTCTCACTGTTTCTCTCACTCTCACTGTTTCTCTCACTCTCACTGTTTCTCTCACTCTCACTGTTTCTCACACTCTGTTTCTCACACTCTCTCTGTTTCTCTCACTCTCTCTGTTTCTCTCACTCTGTTTCTCACACTCTCACTGTTTCTCTCACTCTCACTGTTTCTCTCACTCTCACTGTTTCTCTCACTCTCACTGTTTCTCTCACTCTCGCTGTGCCTCTCAGTCTCACTGTTTCTCTCACTCTCACTGTTTCTCTCAATCTCTCTGTTTCTCTCACTCTCACTGTTTCTCACACTGTTTCTCTCTCACTCTCACTGTTTCTCTCACTCTCACTGTTTCTCTCACTCTCACTGTTTCTCTCACTCTCTCTGTTTCTCACACTCTCACTGTTTCTCTCACTCTCACTGTTTCTCTCACTCTCACTGTTTCTCTCTCACTCTCACTGTTTCTCTCACTCTCTCTGTTTCTCACACTCTCACTGTTTCTCTCACTCTCACTGTTTCTCTCTCTCTCACTGTTTCTCTCACTCTCACTGTTTCTCTCACTGTTTCTCTCACTCTCACTATTTCTCTCACTCTCTCTGTTTCTCTCACTCTCTCTGTTTCTCACACTCTCACTGTTTCTCTCACTCTCTCTGTTTCTCTCACTCTCACTGTTTCTCTCAATCTCTCTGTTTCTCTCACTCTCACTGTTTCTCTCACTCTCTCTGTTTCTCTCACTCTCACTGTTTCTCCCACTCTCACTGTTTCTCTCACTCTCACTGTTTCTCTCACTCTCTCTGTTTCTCTCACTCTCACTGTTTCTCTCACTCTCACTGTTTCTCTCACTGTTTCTCTCACTCTCACTGTTTCTCCAACTCTCACTGTTTCTGTCACACTCAGTTTCTCTCACTCTCACTGTTTCTCTCACTCTCACTGTTTCTCCCACTCTCACTGTTTCTCTCACTCTCACTGATTCTCTCACTCTCACTGATTCTCTCACTCTCACTGTTTCTCTCACTCTCACTGTTTCTCTCTCACTCTCACTGTTTCTCTCACTCTCACTGTTTCTCACACTCTCACTGTTTCTCTCACTCTCACTGTTTCTGTCACACTCAGTTTCTCTCACTCTCACTGTTTCTCTCACTGTATCTCTCACTCTCACTGTTTCTCTCACTGTTTCTCTCACTCTCACTGTTTCTCTCACTGTTTCTCTCACTCACACTTTTTCTCTCACTCACTGTTTCTCTCACTCTCACTGTTTCTCTCACTCTCACTGTTTCTCTCACTCTCACTGTTTCTCTCACTGTTTCTCTCACTCTCACTGTTTCTCCAACTCTCACTGTTTCTGTCACACTCAGTTTCTCTCACTCTCACTGTTTCTCTCACTCTCACTGTTTCTCTCACTCTCACTGATTCTCTCACTCTCACTGTTTCTCTCACTCTCACTGTTTCTCTCACTCTGTTTCTCTCACTGTTTCTCTCACTCTCACTGATTCTCTCACTGTTTCTCTCACTCTCACTGTTTCTCTCATTGTTTCTCTCAATGTTTCTCTCACTCTCACTGTTTCTCTCACTCACACTTTTTCTCTCACTCACACTGTTTCTCTCACTCTCACTGTTTTTTCTCACTGTTTCTCTCACTGTTTCTCTCACTCTCACTGTTTCTCTCACTCTCACTGTTTCTCTCACTGTTTCTCTCACTCTCACTGTTTCCCTCACTCTCACTGTTTCTCTCACTCTCACTGTTTCTCTCACTGTTTCTCTCACTCTCACTGTTTCTCTCACTCTCACTGTTTCTCTCACTCTCACTGTTTCCCTCACATTCTGTTCTCCCAAACTCGCTGTTTCTCTCACTCTCACTGTTTCTCTCACTCTGACTGTTTCTCCCACTCTCACTGTTTCTCTCACTCTCACTGTTTCTCTCCCTCTCACTGTTTCTCTCACTCTCACTGTTTCTCTCACTCTCACTGTGTCTCTCACTCTCACTGTTTCTCCCACTCTCACTGTTTCTCTCACTCTCACTGTTTCTCTCAATCTCTCTGTTTCTCTCACTCTCACTGTTTCTCTCACTCTCTCTGTTTCTCACATTCTCACTGTTTCTCTCACTCTCACTGTTTCTCTCACTCTCACTGTTTCTCTCACTGTTTCTCTCTCACTCTCACTATTTCTTTCACTCTCACTGTTTCTCTCACTCTCACTGTTTCTCTCACTCTCACTGTTTCTCTCACTCTCTCTGTTTCTCACACTCTCACTGTTTCTCTCACTCTCACTGTTTCTCCCACTCTCACTGTTTCTCTCACTCTCACTGTTTCTCACACTCTCTCTGTTTCTCTCACTCTCACTGTTTCTCTCACTCTCACTGTTTCTCTCACTCTCACTGTTTCTCTCACTCTCACTGTGTCTCTCACTCTCACTGTTTCTCCGACTCTCACTGTTTCTCTCACTCTCACTGTTTCTCTCAATCTCTCTGTTTCTCTCACTCTCACTGTTTCTCTCACTCTCTCTGTTTCTCACACTCTCACTGTTTCTCTCACTCTCACTGTTTCTCTCACTCTCACTGTTTCTCTCACTGTTTCTCTCTCACTCTCACTGTTTCTTTCACTCTCTCTGTTTTTCTCACTCTCACTGTTTCTCTCACTCTCACTGTTTCTCTCACTCTCTCTGTTTCTCACACTCTCACTGTTTCTCTCACTCTCACTGTTTCTCTCACACTCTCACTGTTTCTCTCTATGTTTCTCTCCGTCTCACTGTTTCTCTCACTCTCACTGTTTCTCTCACTCTCACTGTTTCTCTCACTCTCTCTGTTTCTCACACTCTCACTGTTTCTCTCACTCTCACTGTTTCTCTCACTCTCACTGTTACTCTCACTCTCACTGTTTCTCTCTATGTTTCTCTCCGTCTCACTGTTTCTCTCAATCTCACTGTTTGTCTCACTCTCACTGTTTCTCACACTCTCAATGTTTCTCTCACTCTCAATGTTTCTCTCACTCTCACTGTTTCTCTCACACTCACTGTTTCTCTCACTCTCACTGTTTCTCTCACTCTCACTGTTTCTCTCACTCTCTCTGTTTCTCACACTCTCCCTGTTTCTCTCACTCTCACTGTTTCTCTCTATGTTTCTCTCCGTCTCACTGTTTCTCTCACTCTCACTGTTTCTCTCACTCTCACTGTTTCTCTCACTCTCACTGTTTATCCCACTCTCACTGTTTCTCTCACTCTCACTGTTTCTCCCACTCTCACTGTTTCTCTCACTCTCACTGATTCTCTCACTCTCACTGTTTCTCTCACTCTCACTGTTTCTCCCACTCTCACTGTTTCTCTCACTCTCACTGTTTCTCTCACTCTCACTGTTTCTCTCACTCTCACTGTTTCTCTCCGTCTCACTGTTTCTCCCACTCTCACTGTTTCTCTCACTCTCACTGTTTCTCTCACTGTTTCTCTCACTCTCACTGATTCTCTCACTGTTTCTCTCACTCTCACTGATTCTCTCACTGTTTCTCTCACTCTCACTGATTCTCTCACTGTTTCTCTCACTCTCACTGTTTCCCTCACTCTCACTGTTTCTCTCACTGTTTCTCTCACTGTTTCTCTCACTGTTTCTCTCACTCTCACTGTTTCTCTCACTCTCACTGTTTCTCTCACTGTTTCTCTCACTCTCACTGTTTCTCTCACTCTCACTGTTTCTCTCACTCTCACTGTTTCTCTCACACTCTGTTCTCCCAAACTCGCTGTTTCTCTCACTCTCACTGTTTCTCTCACTCTGACTGTTTCTCCCACTCTCACTGTTTCTCTCACTCTCACTGTTTCTCTCACTCTCACTGTTTCTCTCACTCTCACTGTTTCTCACACTCTGTTTCTCACACTCTCTCTGTTTCTCTCACTCTCTCTGTTTCTCTCACTCTGTTTCTCACACTCTCACTGTTTCTCTCACTCTCACTGTTTCTCTCACTCTCACTGTTTCTCTCACTCTCACTGTTTCTCTCACTCTCACTGTTTCTCTCACTCTCATTGTTTCTCTCACTCTCACTGTTTCTCTCTCACTCTCACTGTTTCTCTCACTCTCTCTGTTTCTCACACTCTCACTGATTCTCTCACTCTCACTGTTTCTCTCAATCTCTCTGTTTCTGTCACTCTCACTGTTTCTCTCACTGTTTCTCTCTCACTCTCACTGTTTCTTTCACTCTCACTGTTTCTCTCACTCTCACTGTTTCTCTCACTCTCACTGTTTCTCTCACTCTCTCTGTTTCTCACACTCTCACTGTTTCTCTCACTCTCACTGTTTCTCTCACTCTCACTGTTTCTCTCACTCTCACTGTTTCTCTCTCACTCTCACTGTTTCTCTCACTCTCTCTGTTTCTCACACTCTCACTGTTTCTCTCACTCTCACTGTTTCTCTCTCTCTCACTGTTTCTCTCACTCTCACTGTTTCTCTCACTGTTTCTCTCACTCTCACTGTTTCTCTCACTGTTTCTCTCACTCTCTCTGTTTCTCTCACTCTCTCTGTTTCTCACACTCTCACTGTTTCTCTCACTCTCTCTGTTTCTCTCACTCTCACTGTTTCTCTCAATCTCTCTGTTTCTCTCACTCTCACTGTTTCTCTCACTCTCTCTGTTTCTCTTACTCTCACTGTTTCTCTCACTCTCACTGTTTCTCTCACTCTCTCTGTTTCTCTCACTCTCACTGTTTCTCTCACTCTCACTGTTTCTCTCACTGTTTCTCTCACTCTCACTCTTTCTCCAACTCTCACTGTTTCTGTCACACTCAGTTTCTCTCACTCTCACTGTTTCTCTCACTCTCACTGATTCTCTCACTCTCACTGATTCTCTCACTCTCACTGTTTCTCTCACTCTCACTGTTGCTCTCACTCTCACTGTTTCTCTCACTCTCACTGTTTCTCTCACTGTTTCTCTCACTCTCACTGTTTCTCTCACTGTTTCTCTCACTCACACTTTTTCTCTCACTCTCACTGTTTCTCTCACTCTCACTGTTTCTCTCACTCTCACTGTTTCTCTCACTGTTTCTCTCACTCTCACTGTTTCTCCAACTCTCACTGTTTCTGTCACACTCAGTTTCTCTCACTCTCACTGTTTCTCTCACTCTCACTGTTTCTCTCACTCTCACTGATTCTCTCACTCTCACTGTTTCTCTCACTCTCACTGTTTCTCTCACTCTCACTGTTTCTCTCACTCTCACTGTTTCTGTCACACTCACTGTTTCTCTCACTCTCACTGTTTCTCTCACTCTCACTGTTTCTCTCACTCTCACTGTTTCTCTCACTCTGTTTCTCTCACTCTCACTGTATCTCTCACTCTCACTGTTTCTCTCACTCTCACTGTTTCTCCAACTCTCACTGTTTCTCTCACAATCACTGTTTCTCTCACTCTCACTGTTTCTCCAACTCTCACTGTTTCTCTCACTCTCACTGTTTCTCTCACAATCACTGTTTCTCTCACTCTCACTGTTTCTCTCAATCTCACTGTATCTCTCACTCTCACTGTTTCTCTCACTCTCACTGTTTCTCTCACTCTCACTGTTTCTCACACTCTCACTGTTTCTCTCACTCTCTCTGTTTCTCTCACTCTCACTGTTTCTCTCAATCTCACTGTATCTCTCACTCTCACTGTTTCTCTCACTCACACTGTTTCTCTCACTCTCACTGTTTCTCTCACTCTCACTGTTTCTCTCACTCTCACTGTTTCTCTCACTCTCACTGTTTCTCTCACTCTCACTGTTTCTCTCACTCTCACTGTTTCTCCCACTCTCACTGTTTCTCCCACTCTCACTGTTTCTCTCACTCTCACTGTTTCTATCTCTCTCACTGTCTCTCTCACTCTCACTGTTTCTCTCACTCTCACTGTTTCTCTCACTCTCACTGATTCTCTCACTCACTGTTTCTCTCACTCTCACTGTTTCTCTCACTCTCACTGTTTCTCTCACTCTCACTGATTCACTCACTCTCACTGTTTCTCATCACTCTCACTGTTTCTCTCACTCTCACTGTTTCTCTCACTGTATCTCTCACTCTCACTGTTTCTCTCACTCTCACTGTTTCTCTCACTCTCACTGTTTCTCTCACTCTCACTGTATCTCTCACTCTCACTGTTTCTCTCACTCTCATTGTTTCTCTCACTCTCACTGTTTCTCTCACTCTCACTGTTTCTCTCACTCACACTGTTTCTCTCACTCCCACTGTTTCTCTCACTCTCACTGTTTCTCTCACTCTCACTGTTTCTCTCACTCTCACTGTTTCTCCCACTCTCACTGTTTCTCTCACTCTCACTGTTTCTCTCACTCTCACTGTTTCTCTCACTCTCACTGTTTCTCCCACTCTCACTGTTTCTCACACTCTCACTGTTTCTCTCACTCTCACTGTTTCTCTCACTCTCACTGATTCTCTCACTCTCACTGATTCTCTCACTCTCACTGTTTCTCTCACTGTTTCTCTCTCACTCTCACTGTTTCTCTCACTCTCACTGTTTCTCTCACTCTCACTGTTTCTCTCACTGTATCTCTGACTCTCACTGTTTCTCTCACTCTCACTGTTTCTCTCACTCTCACTGTTTCTCTCTCACTCTCACTGTTTCTCTCACTCTCACTGTTTCTCCCACTCTCACTGTTTCTCCCACTCTCTCTGTTTCTCTCACTCTCATTGTTTCTCTCACTCTCACTGTTTCTCTCTCACTCCCACTGTTTCTCTCTCACTCCCACTGTTTCTCTCTCACTCTCACTGTTTCTCTCACTCTCACTGTTTCTCTCACTCTCACTGTTTCTCTCACTCTCACTGTTTCTCTCACTCTCACTGTTTCTCTCACTCTCACTGTTTCTCACACTCTCACTGTTTCTCTCTCTCTCACTGTTTCTCTCACTCTCACTGTTTCTCACACTCTCACTGTTTCTCTCACTCTCACTGATTCTCTCACTCTCACTGTTTCTCTCACTCTCACTGTTTCTCCCACTCTCACTGTTTCTCTCACTCTCTCTATTTCACCAATCTCACTCTCTATTTTTCTCTCACTGCCCCTGATGAGGTTTGATCCACATTCCCTGCCTGCCAGTCAGGTCGTGTTTTTACACTGTGCCCTTGGTCACTACACATCAATCTTCTATCTTGTTGTTTCATTTGACCCAATCGCATAATTAATATCCAACCACTCACCCAACAATCCTGCCACATCGTAGGCTTTCTTCTGTTCAATTATTTCATAATTTAAAGCTTCAAAATAGATGTCCAGCACAAGGTAATTTTCCCTACAGAAAGGACACAGAGACAGACAGTAAATAGACACTGTCCGCAGCCTCGTTCTCTCCCACCTCAACCCTCTCCCCTTTCCCCTCTGACTCTCACTGGAGCTGTTGTAACACCTTCTCTGAAACCCTCTATGTCCCCGACACTTTGTTCTCTCACACTCAGCTGTTATTTCATATTCTAGACTTTTCTATCACTCTTTAACGGAGGAGGGTCTTCCACTTCTATTGCAGTTTTCAAGCTGAGGAGTTTCCAAGGTGTTTTCTATTTGATCCAGTTACTTTTAAAATGCAGTTACTCAAATGCAGCAAGTGCGATGATTAATTTGAAGAGAGTGAGCATTGGAAACAGCAACAAATCTATGATCAGGCAATCTGTTTGAGTGGAGGTGGTTAAGGGATGGATATCAGATGGGACACTGCTGCACCCTCATTACAGCGAGAGGGGATTTGATTCCCTGGGTTGTATCTGCGGGCTCTCGGAGGGAACGTCAGGGAGTTTCAGCGCAGGTGCAGAGTGTGTGGGGAGACGGACTGTGCAATGCTCCGTTTCTGGTGTTCCTCTGCAGCAGCAGGGATCAGGCAGTGTGCCTGTATCATGGCATGGTGTGAAACATTGACCACGGGACCAGGCTACAGTGTGAATGTGAGCCCACATGACAGAAACTGGGGAGCAGCGGGAGAAGCAGATTGTCACCATGCAGCTGAAATGCTGCCGTTAGCTCTGTGCTGCTGGGGGTGGGGAGGTTGAGGGGGGGTTGGTGGGGACTCAGAGAAGCCCCAGGAGTCTATGGCAGCTCCGTGCTGCTATGATCTGGAGCTCAGGGAAGTCCAGGTGCCATATTTGCTCAGTGAAACCTCGGGGCATTGTCAGATCAGTGGAGCTCGCAGTGGAAGCAAAGAAAATCCCTTGTGCAGTGGGATTCTTCTCAGAATAGCTAGGGAGCTGGACTCATGCTGGAAATTAAATGCTGGGCTGCAGCCTTCGGAACTTGCTGGGAGAAGAGACTGAGTAATTGGAGGGTGTGGTGATGGGGCAGTCTGAGGTGGAGCGGCTATTGAGGAGAATCACATGCTATATTCTTGAAAGAGAAGAGTTGAAATCCTCTAAAGTTAGACACAGTTTTAAAGGATTTTGTGACTCACAGTGATCACTGATGTCTTGGTGGGTTGCTGATAAATTCTTGGGAACTGTTTTAATGGCTTCTGCCATTTAATGTGCAGTTGGTGGTGTGTTCAACCACAGTCTACCTATTAATCTGTGTTTCCTACATGTTAATTCTGGATGTTAGAGTATAAGATAGATTGATATATTGACTGTTTGTTTTGCTGACTCTTTCATAGTAACATTTCTTCTATTTGTTTGAAACTGGAATCTTGCGTCTTTATTCTCTTAGCAAGTAATTGAGATTTCAAATTTCATCTACTGTAACAAAAAGTTAGTTGTCCCTAACTGGATCATAACAAAATTTGAGTGCCTGGTCTGGGATCCTAACAACTGCCCATTCAATGTGTGGCCCACTGGGTAAAATGTAAGCCCAATGTCCTTGAACCAAGGCTCCTCACCCTCCCTGTTAGTAAGACTCTATCCCAAACTTCATGCATCATTTCATTTCAGATTGTCTCCCAGGTCTCAGTTTATCTCATCTTCCAGACTTAACTCAGTCCGAAGTCATTCAGGTGATTTATGGCAATTCTGGTTAGAGAAGCAATTACAGCTGTGAGGAGCGATGATATATTAAAAGGATCATCTGCTCCAGATCAACAGTGTCGATACCCTGTGAACCTTACTATTTATTTCTTTAATGTCTATCCTCCAAAGCCCATCTCTGCAGAGAGACTGTTTGTTTGTCCTTGGTTTGTTTGCTTATATGTGCCGTGTGTGTGTGTCATGTGTGTGTGCTGTGTGTGTCGTGTGTGTGTGCCGTGTGTGTGTGTCATATGTGTATGTGTGTGTGTATGTTGCTGGGTCTAACAAAGGCAAAGGTAAATAATTGGCCATTTTGGTGACTGAATAAAACATTAACACGAACGATGTGATCTGTGGAGTAATGGGGCTAGAGAAATTGTGCACTCCTCCCATCCCATTTATAATAATGGTTCAAACAGTAGGGCAGTAATAGTAGGGGATTTTAACTACCCCAGTATTAACTGGGATCATTTTAGTGTAAAAGAAATCGGGGGAACAGAATTCCTAAGGTGTATTCAGGAGAACTTTTATGGTCAGTATGTAGCAAGTCCAACAAGAGAGGGTGCGATTCTGGACTTAGTTTTAGGAAATGAATCTGGGCAGGTAGAAGGGGTGACAGCGGGAGAGCATTCTGGTGGCAGTGATCATGATTCAGTTACTTTTAACATAATTATGGAAAAGGACAAAGATAAAACAGGAGTTAAAGTTCTAAATTGGGGCAAGGCCAATTTTACTAAGAAGAGGAGTGATTGAACAAAAGTAAACTGGAAACAGCTTCTTGAAGGTAAATCAGTGTCAGAGCAGTGGGAGGCAACCAAAGAGGAGATCCAAGGGGTTCAGAGTAAACATGGTCCCACAAAGGAAAAGGGTGGGACGGCCAACTCTAGATCCCCCCTGGATGTCAAGAAGCTTACAGGGTGAGATGAGAGAGAACAGGAAAGGTCAGACACCAAGAACTCAATACTACAGAAAGCTGAGAGGAGTAGAGAAAGTGGAGGGGTGAAATCAAAAAGGAAAATAGGAAAACAAAGAGGTGGCATGAAAGAATATTGGCAAATAAAATCAAGGAGAACCCAAAGGTGTTTTGTCAACACATCAAGAGTAAGAGGATAACTAAGGAAAGAGTAGGGCCTATAGAATACCATAAGGGTGACCTGTGTGTGGAGGCAGAGGATGTGGGTGTGGTTCTTAATGAACACTCTGTGTCTGTCTTCACAAAGCGGGGGGAACAATGCAGATATTGTAGTTAAGGAGGAGGAGTGTGAAGTATTGGATGTGAGAAACTTAAGGAGAGAGGAAGTATTAATGGGTTTAGCATCCTTGAAAGAGGATAAATCCCCAGGGCTGGATGGAATCTACCCCAGGCTGCTAAAGGAAATCAGGGAGTAAATAGGTGAGGGTCTGACCATCATTTTCCAATCCTCACTGGATACAAGAGAGATGCCGGAGGACTGGAGGTCTGATAATGTTGTACCTTTGAGTAAAATGGGAGCGAGGGATGGACCGAATAATTACAGGCCAGTCAGTCTGACCTCGATGGTGCTCAAATTATTGGAATCCATTCTGAGGGACAGGATAAACTGTCGTTTAGACAGGCAAGGATTAATCAAGGACAGTCAGCATGGAGTTGTTAAGGGAAGTTTGTGTTAGACTAATCTGAATGAACTTTTTGAGGAAGTAACAAGGAGGATTGATGAGGGTAGTGTGGTTGATGTGATCTACATGGATGTTAACGAGGCTTTTGACAAGGTCCCACATGACAGGCTGGTTGAAAAAGTAAAAGCCCATTTGATCCAGGGGAATGTAGCAAACTGGATACAAAACTGGCTCAATGGCAGGAAATGAAGATAATTGCTGACGGGTGTTTTTGTGACTGGAGGGCTGTTTCCAGTGGAGTTCGCAGGACTCAGTACTCGGTCTCCTGGTTTGTGTGGTATAGCAGCACTCTGGGTGTACCTACACCACATGGACTGCAGCGGTTCAAGAAGGCAGCTCACCACCACCTTCTCAAGGGGCAATTAGGGATGGGAAATAAATGTTGGCCCAGGCAACAAATCCCACATCCCATAAATTAATATTTTTTAAAGTTTGGATGTAAATGTAGGGAGAATGATCAAGAAGTTTGCAGGCGACAGAAAAATTGGCCGAGGGGTAGGTAGCGAGGAGGATAGCTGGAGACAGCAGGAAGACATCAATGGACTGGTCAGGTGGGCAGAAAAGTGGCAAATGGAATTCAACCCAGGGAAGTGTGAGGCGATGCATTTGGGGCGAACAGGCGAAGGATTATACAATAAACAGGAGAATACTGAGAGGTGTAGAGGGAGCAAGAGACCCTGGAGTGAAAATGCACACATTCCTGTAGATGGTGGGACAGGTTGATAAGATGGTTAAGAAGGTACATGGAATCATTTCATTTATTAGCCGAGGTATAGAGTATAAGAGCAGGGAGGTTATGCTGGAACTATAAGAATCATTAGTTAGGCCACAACTTGAGCACTGTGTACAGTTCCAGTCACCTCATTACAGAAAGGATATAGTTGCATTCGAGAGGGGACAGAGGAGATTTACCAGGATGTTACCAGGACTGGAAAATTGCAGCGATGAGGAAAGATTGGGGAGGCTGGGATTGTTCTCCCTGGAACAGAGGAGGCTGAGGGGAGATTTGATTGAGATGAACAAAAATTGAGGGGCCTAGATGGAGTGGATGGGAAGGTTGTTTCCCTTAGCAGAGAGGCCAGTGACTGGGGGAGAATAGGTTTAAAGTGATTGGTAGAAAGATTAGAGGGGAGATGAGGAAAGATTATTTTCACCCAGAGGGTTGTGGGGGTCTGGAACTCACTGTCTGACAGGGGAGTAGAGGCAGAAACCCCCAACTCATTTAAAAGGTGTCTGGATATCACCTGAAGTGCTGGAACCTTCGGGACCACGGACCAAGTGCTGGAAAGCAGGATGAGGCTGAGGGACTCGTTTCTCGGCCGGCACAGACATAATGGGCCGAGTGGTCTCTTTCTGTGCTGTAAACTTTCTATGATTCTATGAATTCCTCTATCCTGCCCTGTCTCCTTTAATACTTTTTCACAAAAACAGACTTACCTGATGTTTTGCTCTGAGGTGTTGTATCTCTTGGCCAGGAACTTAGAGGAGCCCTTGCTTGGGATTTTGACCATGGAGAGTTCCTTGCTATATCTTGTTAAGCTGCAGGGTGTCTCACACTTGCAGCTTTGATTTGACGTTGAAATCAGTTCATCTGGAGAAAGAGAGGAAACCAATAACAAACTTTATCCTGACAAAACGAGATATCTCAGGCTAAGCATCACAACCATCAACACACAAATACAAAACCCGAAAAGGACATTCACCCATCAAACCCATCCTCCCACATCCCCATGTACACTCTCCCCTATCACTGACTCTACCCACCCATTTAATCCCCTCCCACAGCCCCATGTACACTTTCCCCTATCACTGACTCTACCCACCCATTTAATCCCCTCCCACATCCCCATGTACACTCTCCCCCTATCACTGACTCTACCCACCCATTTAATCCCCTCCCACATCCCCATGTACACTCTCCCCCATCACTGACTCTACCCACCCATTTAATCCCCTCCCACACCCCCATGTACACTCTCCCCTATCACTGACTCTACCCACCCATTTAATCCCCTCCCACAGCCCCATGTACACTCTCCTCTATCACTGACTCTACCCACCCATTTAATCCCCTCCCACATCCCCATGTACACTCTCCCCCTATCATTGACTCTACCCACCCATTTAATCCCCTCTCACACCCCCATGTACACTCTCCCCTTTCACTGACTCTACCCACCCATTTAATCCCCTCCCACACCCCCATGTACACTCTCCCCCTATCACTGACTCTACCCACCCATTTAACTCCCTCCCACAGCCCCATGTACACTCTCCCCCTCTCACTGACTCTACCCACCTATTTAATCCCCTCCCACATCCCCATGTACACTCTCCCCTATCACTGACTCTACCCACCCATTTAATCCCCCTCCCACAGCCCCATGTACACTCTCCCCCATCACTGACTCTACCCACCCATTTAATCCCCTCCCACACCCCCATGTACACTCTCCCCCTATCACTGACTCTACCCACCCATTTAATCCCCTCGCACACCCCCATGTACACTCTCCCCTATCACTGACTCTACCCACCCATTTAATCCCCTCCCACACCCCCATGTACACTCTCCCCCTATCACTGACTCTACCCACCCATTTAACCCCCTCCCACAGCCCCATGTACACTCTCCCCCTATCACTGACTCTACCCACCCATTTAATCCCCTCCCACATCCCCATGTACACTCTCCCCTATCACTGACTCTACCCACCCATTTAATCCCCTCCCACATCCCCATGTACACTCTCCCCCTATCACTGACTCTACCCACCCATTTAATCCCCCTCCCACATCCCCATGTACACTCTCCCCCTATCACTGACTCTACCCACCCATTTAATTCCCTTCCACAACCCCATGTACACTCTCCCCTATCACTGACTCTACCCACCCATTTAATCCCCTCCCACATCCCCATGTACACTCTCCCCCTATCACTGACTCTACCCACCCATTTAATCCCCTCCCACAGCCCCATGTACACTCCCCCCTATCACTGATTCTACCCACCCACTTAATCCCCTCCCACATCCCCATGTACACTCTCCCCCTCTCACTGACTCTACCCACCCATTTAATCCCCCTCCCACAGCCCTATGTACACTCTCCACCTATCACTGACTCTACCCACCCATTTAATCCCCTCCCACATCCCCATGTACACTCTCCCCTATCACTGACTCTACCCACCCATTTAATCCCCTCCCACATCCCCATGTACACTCTCCCCTATCACTGACTCTACCCACCCATTTAATCCCCTCCCACATCCCCATGTACACTATCCCCTATCACTGACTCTACCCACCCATTTAATCCCCCTCCCACAGCCCTATGTACACTCTCCACCTATCACTGACTCTACCCACCCATTTAATCCCCTCCCACATCCCCATGTACACTCTCCCCTATCACTGACTCTACCCACCCATTTAATCCCCTCCCACATCCCCATGTACACTATCCCCTATCACTGACTCTACCCACCCATTTAATCCCCTCCCACATTCCCATGTACACACTCCCCCTATCACTGACTCTACCCACCCATTTAATCCCCCTCCCACAGCCCTATGTACACTCTCCATTTTGTGGCCCCAGTCCTGTGCAGCTCTCTCTGTGCTGGATGTGTGAATAGAGAGAAATGGAAGTTTTCCTGAAGGCTGCAGGGTGAGCCTGGAGATTGTTAGAAAGGATAGAGGATTGTTGGGTTTATAAATAGCAGCATAGCTTATAACCCAATGAAGCTTGCGCCTGACCTGTATGAAGCACTGGACACCACACTTTAAGGGGAATGTCAAGGCCTTGGAGAGGGTGCGGAGGGAGACTTACCAGGATGGGAGCAGGGATGAGGGACTTCCGTTAATGTGGAGAGACTGGACAAGCTGGGATTGTTCTCCTTAGAGCAGAGAAGGTTAAGGGGGGAGATTTAATACAGGTGTTCAAAATTATGAGGGGTTTAGATAGAGTGAATAAGGAGAAATTGTTTCTAGTGACAGGAGGGTGGGTAACCAGAGGGACACAGAGTGAACAGAATCTGGAAAAGAAACTGAGGGAGAGATGAAGGGGAATGTTTTTTCCCACAGCGAGTTGTTGTGATCTGGAAGGCGCTGCCTGAAAGGGCGGTGGAAGCAGATTCAATAGGAACTTTCAAGAAGAAATTGGATACTTACTAGAAAGGGAAAAGCTTTCAGGGCTATGGGAAAGAGCAGGGGGCGTGGGACTAATTGAATAGGTCTTTCAGAGAGCTTGTAAAAGCACGATGGACTGAATGGCCTCCTCCTGTGCTATAATATTGTGCAATTCTCCAAGTTGATGTTAATTCATCAAAGCCAGGTTCTGATTGAGAAGGAGGCAATCACTTACCCAGGGTCTTGTCTGCACACTCCATATACTCCTTCGGTGAACAGATAATTTCATTACCTGAGATGTGGAAACAAATTCAGTAACTGGGAAGCAGTCAAAACTTCAATCCTCAAACCAAATATATTTTCTCGACATTCCCAATGTGTGGTTTGACATTTCCAAAGGCCTTCATTGGCTGTGCTCCAAGTTTATGGGAAGAGTTATTACAATGGAATCCATGGTGTTGAAGGTGATATTTCAGGGTCAGAACATAACTGAAAGGGAAACTCAACCTTCTGGCTTCTAGGGAAATTAAAACTGAAACCAAAACAGAAATGGAAACTCAATTCTCCAGGGGAACGAAAGCTTGTTGAGACCAAATAGAAGGCACAAAGCCATTTTAGCTGAGAGGACCCTGTGCTACAGCAGAAAAGATATGAACATGAGGGCCGGATCTGGGACTGGGGTAAAAGTAAATAAGGTTACTGTTGCTGCTTCAGTTATTTTAAAGGGACTGATTGACTAGTATTGGCAATGCAATATACAGGGCTGTTACTGAAGATCCTGATAAAGGAGGTTCTAATGGATCCACACCAGCAAGACTGTCATGGTCAGAGCTTCCAGCAGAAGGATGATCAGAGGTTCTGACAGAAGAAGCAATCTTGGTAAAGGCCATAGCCATGGAATTCAGGTTGAATGGGAGCTGCTGTCAGTGGAGAATCAGTGGCTAAGTCCTTGAATAAAGGAGCTGGAATTCTACCTGAGGAAGTTCAGAGCTTCGAAGGGCTTTGAGGGTGAAATAAGTGAGTGAAATGCTGAGTGGACTGTCCAATAAATTCTTGTGATCTATTCTTGTTGCATTTATAATTAAATGTGTAATTTATAATTCATGTTGACCGCAACTTGTCAGTTAAGTCTTGTTTAATTTATGTTAATTACTTTTATTCATTCATGGGATGTGGGTGTCACTGGCTGGGCCAGCATTTATTACCCATCCCTAGCTGCCCTTGAGAAGGTGGTGGGTGAGCTGCCTTCTTGAACCGCTGCAGTCCATGTGGTGTAGGTACACCCACAGTGCTGTTAGGGAGGGAGTTCCAGGATTTTGACCCAGCGACAGTGAAGGATCGGTGATATATTTCCAAGTCAGGATGGTGAGTGACTTGGAGGGGAACTTCCAGGTGGTGGTGTTCCCAGCTATCTGCTGCCCTTGTCCTTCTAGATAGTAGTGGTTGTGGGTTTGGAAGGTGCTGTCGAAGGAGCCTTGGTGAATTCCTGTAGTGCATCTTGTAGATGGTACACACACTGCTGCTACTGTGTGCTGGTGGTGGAGGGAGTGAATGTTTGTGGATGTGGTGCCAATCAAGCGGCTGCTTTGTCCTGGATGGTGTCCAGCTTCTTGAGTGTTGTGGGAGCTGCACTCATCCAGGCAAGTGGGGAGTATTCCATCACACTCCTGACTTGTGCCTTGTAGATGGTGGACAGGCTTTGGGGAGTCAGGAGGTGAGTTACTGGCTGCAGGATTCCCAGCCTCTGATCTGCTCTTGTAGCCACAGTATTTATATGGCTAGTCCAGTTCAGTTTCTGGTCAATGTTAACCTCCAGGATGTTGATGGTGGGGGATTCAATGATGGTAATGCCACTGAATGTCAATGGGCGATGGTTGGATTCTCTCTTGTGGGAAATAGTCATTGCCTGGCACTTGTGTGGTGCGAATATTACTTGGCACTTGCCAAAGCCTGGATATTGTCCAGGTCTTGCTGCATTTGGACATGGACTGTCCATGTATCTGAGGAGTTGTGAATGGTGCTGAACATTGTGCAATCATCAGTGAACATCCCCACTTCTGACCTTATGATGGAAGGAAGGTCATTGATGAAGTAGCTGAAGATGGCTGGGCTGAAGATGTTTGATTGTTAAAGTTATAAAAATGAAATCCTCTCTGTTCATTTTCTCAAAGGGGTCGTTTTTAAGTTTGGTTCTTTTGGTTTATTGGAGATAACATTACAAAAAGAGCAGAGCATGAACTGCAGAAACTTATCAAAATGGAATCATCACCATAAAGAGACAAATCCTAATAGAGACGATGATTCCACTGCGGAGCTAGAGATTGATCAGGTTCAGTGTCAGGATTAAAACACCCTGACTGATCCGGCAGTTACTGGAAAATCAACTCTCGCGAGATTATCTGTCCCACTTCCAAAAGAAGGATAAATTCACAACCATAAACATCTATTCACCTCGCAATAAACCCTCACACCCCTCCCCCACCATAATGATCCAGTCCCCCTCCCCCACCATAAACACTCACTCCCCTCCCCCACCATAAACACCCACACCCTCCCCCACCATAAACACCCACTCCCCTCCCCCACCATAAACACCCACTCCCCCACCCCCACCATAAACACCCACTCCCCTCCCCCACCATAAACACCCACTCCCCTCCCCCACCATAAACACCCACTCCCCTCCCCCACCATAATGATCCAGACCCCCTCCCTCACCATAAACACCCACTCCCCTCCCTCACCATAAACACCCACTCCCCTCCCCCACCATAAACACCCACTCCCCCTCCCCCACCATAAACACCCACTCCCCCACCCCACATTAACACCCACTCCCCCACCCCCACCATAAACACCCACTCCCCCACCATAAACACCCACTCCCCCACCCCCACCATAAACACCCACTCCCCCTCCCCCACCATAAACACCCACTCCCCCACCCCCACCATAAACACCCACTCCCCCTCCCCCACCATAAACACCCACTCCCCCACCCCCACCATAAACACTCACTCCCCCACCCCCACCATAAACACCCACTCCTCCACCCCCACCATAATCATCCACTCCCCCACCCCCACCATAAACACCCACTCCCCCACCCCCACCATAAACACCCACTCCTCCACCCCCACCATAATCATCCAGTCCCCCTCCCCCACCATAAACACCCACTCCCCTCCCCCCCCATAAACACCCACTCCCCTCCCCCACCATAAACACCCACTCCCCCTCCTCCACCATAAACACCCACTCCCCCTCCCCCACCATAAACACCCACTCCCCCACCCCCACCATAAACACCCACTCCCCCTCCCCCACCATAAACACCCACTCCCCCACCCCCACCATAAACACCCACTCCCCTCCCCAACCATAAACACCCACTCCCCCTCCCCCACCATAAACACCCACTCCCCTCCCCAACCATAAACACCCACTCCCCCTCCCCCACCATAAACACCCACTCCCCCTCCCCACCATAAACACCCACTCCCCCTCCCCCAACATAAACACCCACTCCCCCTCCCCCACCATAAACACCCACTCCCCCTCCCCCACCATAAACAACCACTCCCCTCCCCCACCATAAACACCCACTCCCCCTCCCCCACCATAAACAACCACTCCCCTCCCCCACCATAAACACCCACTCCCCACCCCCACCATAAACACCCACTCCCCCACCCCCACCATAAACACCCACTCCCCTCCCCCACCATAAACACCCACTCCCCTCCCCCACCATAAACACCCACTCCCCTACCCCCACCATAAACACCCACTCCCCCACCCCCACAATAAACACCCACTCCCCCTCCCCCACCATAAACACCCACTCCCCTCCCCCACCATAAACACCCACTCCCCTCCCCACCATAAACACCCACTCCCCCACCACCACCATAAACACCCACTCCCCCTCCCCCAACATAAATACCCACTCCCCCTCCCCCACCATAAACACCCACTCCCTCCCCCACCATAAACACCCACTCCACCACCACCACCATAAACACACACTCCCCCTCCCCCAACATAAATACCCACTCCCCCTCCCCCACCATAAACACCCACTCCCCCTCCCCCAACATAAACACCCACTCCCCCTCCCCCACCATAAACACCCACTCCCCTCCCCCACCATAAATACCCACTCCCCTCCCACACCATAAACACCCACTCCCCCACCACCACCATAAACACCCACTCCCCCACCCCCACCGTAAACACCCACTCCCCTCCCCCACCATAAACACTCCCCTCCCCCACCATAAACACCCACTCCCCCACCCCCACCATAAACACCCACTCCCCCTCCCCCACCATAAACACCCACTCCCCTCCCCCACCATAAACACCCATTCCCCCACCCCCACCGTAAACACCCACTCCCTCCCCCACCATAAACACCCACTCCCCTCCCCCACCATAAACACCCACTGTCCCTCCCCCACCATAAACACCCACTCCCCCACCCCCACCGTAAACACCCACTCCCTCCCCCACCATAAACACCCACTCCCCTCCCCCACCATAAACACCCACTCCCCCACCCCCACCATAAACACCCACTCCCCCACCCCCACCATAAACACCCACTCCCCCACCCCCACCATAAACACCCACTCCCCCACCCCCACCATAAACACCCACTCCCCCTCCCCCACCTTAAACACCCACTCCCCTCCCTGCAGAATAATGGGTTAATAGTTATGTTAATGAGATGGTGATGTGTATCATGAGGTAACAGTGACATCAGCAGTTCTCTAGCGCTCTGTACTCGGGACTGAGAAGAGCAGACGGAATAGTCTAGACAGAACAGAGATGTACTTACCTCAGTGCGTACTATCGGGTAAAGAAAGGAGCTTTTGACCAAGCCAGCAGAGTTAAGTCACTCATAAGCAGTGGGAAACCTTCAGGCCACAGGTTACCCGAAAACAGATCCAAATACTGTTCAAAGTGGAAACCAAATCACAAGACATGGTGGCAGCAGTGATGACACTAATCTATCAGTGAACACTCATGAGAGAATTCGCAAGAAGTCTTCTTCCAGGAGAAATCAGGAGACTTACCTTGGTGACAGGCACACTGAGAATCAGTAGTGGTGTCCGCTACAGTCGAGCTGTCACTGCCCCTTCTGCAGCTGTTTGCAGACCTCAAAGGTCCTCAGAGAGGCCAGAGTTGGAGTTTGTGGGGAAAAAACCCTCCCTGGGATATACAACAATGTTGGGTTTGCATTCCAAAGAGTAGGAGCACCGGGTTGGTTTGTTCTTCTACACAGTGAGGTTCATTGCTGTCAATGTCCTCCTGAGACAGGGGGTGGAAGAGACCCCTGCCGATTTTGAAACCATCCTAGGAAGCGTTCAGTGCGTACATCAGTGCAAATGGAACCTCATATTCAAGTCTTACAGCAGGACAGCCAGGTTCCATTCAGGGGAGAATTCCTAAGTTTGGGTGATGAACCAATTCAGTAGCAGCTGGTTTGTTCATTCAGCAGTGGGTCATCCTCGATTACAGAAACACCTATTACAATCCCAGCTGATGCTAATACTGGACCTATCAGATCCCAGAGTGAAACCTGGCTTGATATATCCTAACTTATTTTGGAAACCGTGGAGAGAAGTTACTGAACAAAATCACAGGAGTCTGCTGATGAACTTTTAACATAATTAAACAAGAAAAGTGAACTATAATACAGCAAAAAGATTGGAAAGATCTCAATACAAACACAAGAAAATGATTCAAATTGCAGTTATTCCTTTACCCCAGCATTCTCTTCACAGACACACAAACCAGTGAAGAGTTACCACCAGCCTGGCACAGGAAGCCTTCTCGATTGGGACTGGCACAGTTGCAAACGATTTTCTTCCAGTGAATTCCTGAGCATTCACTCGATGTTTCTCACCCAACTCATATCTCCCCGTGAGACAACCAAACACTGCACTCTCTAAACTCTCTGTTTCTTCAACTGTGGAACAAATAAATGAGTTTCCTAAGCCCCATTTTCCAGTGGCACCTCTGCTAATCTGACCACTTTACTGAGTGATATAACTGGCTATTCAGTTAATTACTGTCCCATTGTAGTTTTTCTTTTCAGGGAACTTAAAATCCCTCTCTTCTCTCTCTGACACTCACTGAACGCTCCCCAATAAACAGCAGGTGTGACCAAAGCAAGTTCCATGGATTTCTTAACAACCCACCCAGACATCGGTCATAATGTGAGCCAACCAATCTCACTGAAACTTTGTCTTCTCAATCTCCACATTTGAAGACCTCGCCTGGGAATTCTCTTCAAAATTCGCTCCCACTCAGATGGTTGTAGCAATGGCCAACCTCACAGGATTTCAATCTCACCTTCTGAGATTCCTTTTCCCTGGATCTCCAAGGGCAGTCAAGCTTCTCTTTCCAAGCACAATCCCAGCTTCTCGGCCATGCCAAGCAGAACCCCACTGCTCCAAATGGGTCCCTTTGCCCCAGCAGCCCCCAGCATGGATTCACCAACCCTTGGCTGTCCTCTCACATCTTCAGGGATTCCCTCGAGCCCATTATACTTCAAATCTGCTCCCCGCAGCTCTTTCTTTAACTTGGAGCCTATTTCTCTGCTCCTTTGTTTTAGCTTAACTTATTGGGACCTATTCCTGATCCTGTCTTTTTCCCTTAACTGGGACTTCCTTCTGGGACCTATCCCTGTGTCCCCCCCCCCCCCCCCCACCCCCCACCCCGCAATGTCCTGTTCCCTGGGACATCTACTTGGTAATGGTGCTACGGTTCAGGTCATCTGACCTTGATGTTCTCCCTCCACCACCGACGCACAGTGTGTACCATCTACAAGTTGCACTGCAGGAACTCGCCGTAATGATCCCCACCTGAGGTTACCCATGGACAAGCCAGATCCCAGAGTGGAACCCAAACTGATAGATCCAAACTTTTATTTGTTTGTTTAGATACGTGGAGAGTGGATACTGACCAGTCACAGGAGTCAGCTGGTGAACTTTTAACAAAAGAATAAAACATTTCTTTTCAGCAAGAAAAGATGAAATATATTAAAATACACCTTCACCCACAACGATGCCTTTACAGATAATATACAGATTTGTAAGGATAACACAAGTTACAGCTATCTTACACTCTAATGTTTACAGTATGTACAGTCCATGTAAACCTATGGCACCCTGTGGTCAGACACACCACACTCTGAAAGCAAGTGACAGATACCACTCCAGACAGATGCTATGGATCTCTCCTCAACTGCACTCAGATGCTTGTCACACCGAGAGCCAACCAGTCTCACTGAATCCCCTCTTTCAAATGAGGGTCTTCAATTGCCACTTTCCAAGACCTTACCTTGGAATTTTCTTCCAGACTTACCTTTTCTCTCAGATCCCTTCCAGAAGGGTTCATCTCCAGGGTTTGTAACTCTCCAGATGTTCCTCTTCCCTGGGTCACCACATGCATTCAAGCTGTTTTCCACACACTCCCGTCTCTCTAACTCAGCTGTCAACAGTACACCATAGCTTCACATGCCCGTGGCAAAGAGTTAGAGACCTTCAGTCGCCTCTTTGGACCTTCTTGCCTCTTGCAAGCTGTTTTCACTTTAAATCTGCTTTCTGCAGCTTTAGTCTCTTTAACTCTGAAGCTCGGAGATTTCTCTCTGCCCCTCACTCTTAACTTCACTTAACAGGACCAAGATCCTGTCCTTCCCTTTGACAAGAAGGTCAGCTTGGGATGTCCGCCTGTTCCACTCCCCTGGATTTTAGTTTGCTTTGGTCTGGGGTTGGCTATCTGTCCCCCTTGCTCCAGACCCTCTTGGCAGCTACTTCCAAAACCAACCAAACTCAAACAGCTTCCAAATCAAACTGCTGTTTCTAGTTTCTTCTATGTGTGTCTGTGGGAGGGACCTGCCTCTCTGGACCCATGTTGCTAGGCAACAGCACAGTTTCTCTTCTCTTAGAACATAACAATAAGAACATAAGAACTAGGAATAGGAGTAGACCATTCGGCCCCTCGAGCCTGCTCTGCCATTCAATAAGATCATGGCTGATCTTCTTGCGTTTCGATTTCCACGTTCCCACCTACCCCTGATAACCTTTGATTCCCTTGCCTAACAAGAATCTATCTACCTCTGCCTTAAAAATATTCAATGACCCGCCTCCACCGCCTTCTGAGACAGAGAATTCCAAAGTCACACACAACCCTCGGAGAGAAAAAAATTCCTCCTCATCTCTGTCCTAAAAGGGCGACCCCTAATTTTAAATCAGTGCCCCCTAGTTCTGGACTCACCCACAAGAGGAAACATCCTTTCCACATCCACCTTGTCAAGGCCGCTCAGGATCTTGTATACTTCAATCAAATCACCCCTCACTCTTCTAAACTCCAGTGGAAACAAGCCCAGTCTGCCCAACCTTTCCTCACAAGACAACCCACTCATTCCAGGTATCAATCTAGTAAACCTCCTCTGAACCACCTCCAATGTATTTATATCCTTCCTTAGATAAGTATTCACAGTAATCGAGATGTGGTCTCACCAATATCCTGTATAACTGAAGCATAACATCCTTACTTTTATATTCAATCCCTCTCATAATAAAGGATAGCGTTCCATTAGCCTTCTTAACCACTTGCTGTACCTGCATACTAACTTGTGACTCATGTACTAAACACCCAGATCCCTCTGCACCTCAGAATTCTGCAGCCGTTCTCCATTTAAGTAATACACTGCTTTTTTGTTCTTCCAGACAAAGTGAATAACCAAACATTTTAACATTTTCTTGTTTGTTTAACTTAGCTGCAATGGTCATAAAGCTCTTATTGCAAATGTACTTTGTAAAGTGAAACTCAAATTCAATTTGACACAGATACAGAAATACAAATCAAACTTACGCTTTAAAGCTAAACCTCATTCCTAACACCCCACAAACTCCAATATAACTTACTTAAACTATCTCTATTTCCTAACACTCACCACGGCTCCTTAGACAGCACCTTCCAAACCCACGACCACTACCATCTAGAAGGACAAGGGCAGCAGATAGATGGGAACACCACCACCTGGAAGTTCCCCTCCAAGTCACTCACCATCCTGACTTGGAAATATATCACCGTTCCTTCACTGTCACTGGGTCAAAATCCTGGAACTCCCTAAGATAAAAGCAAAATACTGCAGATGCTGGAAATCTGAAACAAAAACAAAAACTCCTGGAAAAACTCAGCAGGTCTGACAGCATCTGTGGAGAGAGAGACAGAGTTAACGTTTCGAGTCCATATGACTCTTCTTCAGAACTAAAGAGAAGTAGAAATCTGGTGAACTTTATATTGATTAAGGGGCTGGGATAGATGAAGCTGGATAGAGAGCCAAAGGAGAGATTGAGAAAGATGTCATAAACAAAAGGTCAAGGGGTGTTGATGGTGGTGATACTGACTAAAGGAGGTGCTAATGGGGACATTAAGAGTAGAAAGCAGGAGGAGCCAGTGACAGATGGCCCTAGTGGGGGTGGGGTGGAGGGTGGGGTGTGGGGGGGAGGAGACGGTGTGGGAACAAGGATCAAAATAGGCTAAAAGTTGGGGATAAAACAATGAATGGAAGTAAATTTTAAAAATAATAATAGAAATAGGTGGGGGAAAACGTATATATAAAAATTTAAAAATAAATATTTTTTAAAAGGGGGAAACAGAAAGGGGGTGGGGATGGGGGAGGGAGCTCACGACCTAAAGTTGTTGAATTCAATATTCAGTCCGGAAGGCTGTAAGGTGCCTAGTCGGAAGATGAGGTGTTGTTCCTCCAGTTTGCGTTGGGCTTCACTGGAACAATGCAGTAAGCCAAGGACAGACATGTGGGCAAGAGAGCAGGGTGGAGTGTTAAAATGGCAAGCGACAGGGAGGTCTGGGTAATGCTTGCGGACAGAATGAAGGTGTTCCACAAAGCGGTCACCCAGTCTGCATCTTTGCCTGAAGAAGAGTCATACAGACTCGAAACATTATCTCTGTCTCTCTCTCCAGAGATGCTGTCAGACCTGCAGAGTTTTTCCAGCTATTTTTGTTTTTCTCCTGGAACTCCCTCCCTAACAGCACTGTGGGTTTACCTACACCACACGGACTGCAGCGGTTCAAGAAGGCAGCTCACCACCACCTTCTCAAGGGCAACTAGGGATGGGCAATAAATGCTGGGCCCAGCCAGCGAGGCCCCACATCCCGTTAATGAGTAAAACATACAAACATATGACTTAGGAGCAGGAGTAGGTCACTTGCCCTTCAAGCCTTCTCCACCATTCAATAAGATTATGGCTGACCTGATTATATTCTCCTGCCTGTCCACAATAACCTTTCACCCCTTTGTTAATCAAGAATCTATCTAGCTCTGCCTTAAAAATATTCAAAGTCTCTGCTTCAACCACCTTTTGAGGAAGGCAATTCCAAAGACTCACAGAACATCTGAGTGAAAAAAATCCTCCTCATCTCTGTCTTAAATGAGTGACGCTTTATTTTTAAACAATGACCCCTAGTTCTAGATTCTCCCACAAGAGGAAACATCCTCTCTACATCCACCCTGTCAAGACCCCTCAGGATCTTGTATGTTTCAATCAAGCCGCCTCTTACTCTTCTAAACCCCAGCAGATACAAGCCTAACCTGTCCAACCTTTCCTCATAAGACAACCCACCTATTCCAGGTATCAGTCTGGTAAACCTTCTCTGAACTGCTTCCAACGCATTTACCTCCTTCCTTAAATAAGGAGACAGATGCTGTACACAGTATTCCAGATGTGGCCAGTGCCCTGTACAACTGAAGCATAACCAATAAAAAAGGGAGATGGTCCCAAAATAACAAAACTTGTGCCTTTTGCCCTCCCTTGTTTTCTGTGCAGGACAAGTCCCTGGATGAAGAAGGTAACATAAACCAACCATGCCAGTGCAGCCATCTCCCCCTTGGCACATCTCCAAAGGGCCCAAGGCTCATCAGGAACTGGAGATCCCAACCTCCGACTTCAGGCTAAGGGAAGTATTTGAGTTTCATCACCTACCATGGCCTGGAGCTGAGGAGGTGGTTGTAGATCTCTCAGCTCACTTTGAAGACAGGCGAGAAGGCAGAGAAACAAACGCACTGAAGGAGATGGTGACCCACCACTCGAGGAGCTTCCAGACCGAGGGTGGCTCTTTCCTGAAGAAGATCATGAGACAGAGGCCATTGTAGCAATGAGTGATCTGTTGGAAGATGAGGTCCTAGAGATCGGTGTGTTCTTTGAATCTACTGCCAAAGCACACAAAGTCTCTGTCGTCTTTTCTGAGGAGTCAGCTGTGTTTGCAACCAAAGAACTGAGTTCAATATTGGTCCCACTGCACCCGCCAATGAGATGCCAAGTATATCACTGGCTGACCACAGTGAGCTGCCCAGGGACCACAAAACATTTCATTCCAAATTGGATCAAACTACTAGAGTTTCTGCAGACCAAAAACAAAAATACCTGGAAAAACTCAGCAGGTCTGGCAGCATCTGCGGAGGGGGAGACAGTTAATGTTTCGAGTCCATATGACTCTTCAACAGAACTGAGGAAATATAAGAAAAGAGGTGAAATATAAGCTGGTTTAAGGGGGGTGGGACAGGCAGAGCTGGATAGAGGGCCAGTGATAGGTGGAGGCAAAGGAACGATTGCAAAAGACAAAAGGACAAAGGGGTGTTGAAGGTGGTGATATTATCTAAGGAATGTGCTAATGGGGACATTAAGGGTAGAAAGCAGGACAAGCAAGGTACAGATAGCCCTAGTGGGGGTGGGGTGGGGGGAAGGATCGAAATTGGCTAAAATGTAGAGATAAAACAATGGATGGAAATACATTTAAAAATAATGGAAATAGGTGGGAAAAGAAAAATATATTAAAAAATATAAATTATTGGGAAAAGAGGGATCGGAAAGGGGGTGGGGATGGAGGAGAGAGTTCATGATCTGCAGTTGTTGAACTCAATATTCAGACTGGAAGGCTGTAAGGTGCCTAGTCGGAAGATGAGGTGTTGTTCCTCCAGTTTGCGTTGGGCTTCACTGGAACAATGCAGCAAGCCAAGGACAGACATGTGGGCAAGAGAGCAGGGTGGAGTGTTAAAATGGCAAGTGACAGGGAGGTTGGTGTTGTCTTACCTTCTTATAGTGACACTGGTAGCTGTTGCCTACAGCCAAGTGGCCTCACGCTGAATCAAGCATGCTAATGTTTCTTCAATGGCATCTTTTGGTTATCTCCACC
Source organism: Isurus oxyrinchus (assembly GCA_026770705.1). NCBI lineage: Eukaryota > Metazoa > Chordata > Chondrichthyes > Lamniformes > Lamnidae > Isurus > Isurus oxyrinchus. The sequence continues at coordinate 66,481 of JANJGN010002119.1, forward strand.
TATCACTGGCCCTCTATCTAGCTCTACCTGTCCCACCCCCCTTTAAACCAGCTTATATTTCACCTCTCTTCTATTTTTCCTTAGTTCTGTTGAAGAGTCATACGGACTCAAAACGTTAACTGTGCTCCTCTCTGCAGATGCTGTCAGACCTGCTGAGTTTTTCCTGGTATTATTGTTTTTGTGGTAATGTTCCCACTACCTACAGAAAGCGAGAGATGGACCCTAAATATAATCAGGGTGTTGTATTGACTTCCTGTTCTGCCATGTCTACAGGAGCTTTGTCAGTCTTCTGTTCACCTTCCAGGTATATTCAAATCTCCGAGATTGAATACCTTTTCCATCCTCAGTGCAGCAGTGAATGATCTGGCTGTGTCGTTCTTCATCAAAATTGGAGATGCTTCATCTTCTCAGACCTTTCCCCAGTTTGCAAAGAGAAACAGAAGATTTCAGAGAAAACGTTATTTTGCCCTCTTCCTATTCAAGACATTGCCCATGTCCTGAGGTCTTCTCTCTCCAATCAGTCTTTCATTGAAAACGTTTCATGACCCTTACAGTTCAGTCACCTTAGAGATCCCAGCCCAGTGAACAGCAGTCATGGAAAGCTGCTACCCCACTCCACCACGTGCTTATCTTTCAGGGAAAAGAGGAGCGGCTGCTCATGTCTACAACACCCCCCCTCCCAGAGGGCCGAGAACACTGTGTGAGATTGAAGCCCTTTACGACAGTGACTTGCGGGGGGGTGGGGTGGGGTGGGGGGAGGGATGGGGGAAGGGGAGGAGTTGGATAGGTTTACAGGAGTTTGAAAATGTAACGTAAGTAGTTTCAGAAAATAGCTTAAGATTATAATGAAAAAGTTGACATTATACTTGGGGGGGATGTAGAGTAATGGGTTAATAGTTATGGTAATGAGATGGTCATGTGTATCGTGATGTATCAGTGACATCGACAGCAATGTGCTAGAGACTGAGAAGAGCAGATTGAATAGTCTGTACAAGGGAAAGATGTACTTACCTCAGGAAGGAGCTTTTGAAAAAGCCATCAGAGTTAGGCCTAAGTCATTCCCAAGTAGTGGGAAACCTTCCCAATCCAGATCAGGCCGCGAGTTAACCAAAGACAGATCCAAATACTATTCAAAGTGGAAACTAGGTGACAAACTACTCCCCCAACACAAACATTCACTCCCTCCATCACCAACACACTGTAGCAGCAGTGTGTGTACCATCTACAAGATGCACTGCAGGAACTCACCAAGGCTCCTTAGACAGCACCTTCCAAACCCACCACCACTACCATCTAGAAGGACAAGGGCAGCAGATAGATGGGGACACCACCACCTGGAAGTTCCCCTCCAAGTCACTCACCATCCTGACTTGGAAATATATCACCGTTCCTTCACTGTCGCTGGGTCAAAATTGTGTCCCAGATGAATCCCATTAATAACTCTATGTTGGACTATCTGAATATATTTATAGCTAATCAGCTATTGCAATAACAATCCTGTCTATTGCTGGTTAGTACTTGACATGTCGACATTATATCGCTCAGTAATCCCTGATTCAGGCTCTCCGTGTGACCAGGTATGCTGCCATCATTTAGAGGAACTCAGCAGTGCGGATGATCAGACTGACTCTACCTGGCATGTGGGCCATCCGACAGTGGCATTTCCTCACCACAGCCTCCTTTTCACAGTGGATGCGACATGCTGTAAGACTGTAGTCATCATATCCAGGGAGAAGGTGCCCCTTTAAACTCGAGCGGCAGTCACCCCATGGCTGGGGTAAATATGTCAACTGAATAGAAAGAAGGAGAGAAAGAGATTAACAGGAACACTGCAACCATTCAAACTCCCCCAGGACAGGTACAGCACGGGGTTAGATACAGAGTAAATCTCCCTCTACACTGTCCCCATCAAACACTCCCAGGACAGGTACAGCATGGGGTTAGATACAGAGTAAAGCTCCCTCTACACTGTCCCCATCAAACACTCCCAGGACAGGTACAGCACGGGGTTAGATACAGAGTAAAGCTCCCTCTACACTGTCCCCATCAAACACTCCCAGGACAGGTACAGCACGGGGTTAGATACAGAGTAAAGCTCCCTCTACACTGTCCCCATCAAACACTCCCAGGACAGGTACAGCACGGGGTTAGATACAGAGTAAAGCTCCCTCTACACTGTCCCCATCAAACACTCCCAGGACAGGTACAGCACGGGGTTAGATACAGAGTAAATCTCCCTCTACACTGTCCCCATCAAACACTCCCAGGACAGGTACAGCACGGGGTTAGATACAGAGTAAAGCAGAAAGCTCCCTCTATCCTAACTGTTACTGAGGTTAAGAAATGCAATTAAACGCAAGTGATTAGTTTGAAATACCCTTTGTTCCTGACAGGATACGAAGGTTTGGAATCCAGGAGGTACTCCAAATCCCAGCTGATGGATGTAGGGCGGCTCGTTCTGACTATGAATCTGGACTCGGATTCCAGCCTCAAAAGAGGTTTCATCTGAAATGGAATGAATAGCAATTATCAGAACTGAGAATCAATTCCACTTCCAAAAACTCCCAATCCAAATCTCACGGGGATATGGGTCCAAACACACTGACTCTCACTGGGGTACAGTTCCACACACACTGACTCTCACTGGGGTACAGTTCCACACACACAGACTCTCACTGGGGTACAGTTCCACACACACAGACTCTCACTGGGGTACAGTTCCACTCACACTGACTCTCACTGGGGTACAGTTCCACACACACAGACTCTCACTGGGGTACAGTTCCACTCACACTGACTCTCACTGGGGTACAGTTCCACTCACACTGACTCTCACTGGGGTACAGGTCCAAACACACCGACTCTCAATGGGGTACAGTTCCACTCACACTGACTCTCACTGGGGTACAGTTCCACTCACACTGACTCTCACTGGGGTACAGTTCCACACACACTGACTCTCACTGGGGTACAGTTCCACACACACTGACTCTCACTGGGGTACAGTTCCACTCACACGGACTCTCACTGGGGTACAGTTCCACTCACACTGACTCTCACTGGGATACAGTTCCATACACACTGACTCTCACTGGGGTACAGTTCCAAACACATTGACTCTCACTGGGATACAGTTCCACACACTGACTCTCACTGGGGAACAGTTCCACTCACACTGACTCTCACTGGGGTACAGTTCCACACACACTGACTCTCACTGGGGTACAGTTCCACTCACACTGACTCTCACTGGGGTACAGTTCCACTCACACTGACTCTCACTGGGGTACAGGTCCAAACACACCGACTCTCACTGGGGTACAGTCCCACACACACTGAATCTCACTGGGGTACGGTTCCACACACACTGACTCTCACTGGGGTACAGTTACACACACACTGACTCTCACTGGGGTACAGTTCCACACACACTGACTCTCACTGGGGTACAGTTCCACACACACTGACTCTCACTGGGGTACAGTTCCACACACACTGACTCTCACTGGGGTATAGTTACACACACACTGACTCTCACTGGGGTACAGTCCCACACACACTGACTCTCACTGGGGTACAGTTCCACTCACACTGACTCTCACTGGGGTACAGTCCCACACACACTGACTCTCACTGGGGTACAGTTCCACACACACAGACTCTCACTGGGGTACAGTTACACACACACTGACTCTCACTGGGGTACAGTTCCACACACACTGACTCTCACAGATGTACAGTTCCACACACACTGACTCTCACTGGGTAACAGTCCCACACACACTGACTCTCACTGGGGTACAGTTCCGCACACACTGACTCTCACTGGGGTACAGTTCCATACACACTGACTCTCACTGGGGTACAGTTCCACACACACTGATTCTCACTGGGGTAAAGTACCACACACACTGACTCTCACTGGGGTACCGTTCCTCACTCACTGACTCTCATTGGGGTACAGTTCCACACACACTGACTGTCACTGGGATACAGTTCCACTCAAACTGACTCTCACTGGGGTACAGTTACACACACACTGACTCTCACTGGGGTACAGTTCCACACACACTGACTCTCACAGATGTACAGTTCCACACACACTGACTCTCACTGGGTAACAGTCCCACACACACTGACTCTCACTGGGGTACAGTTCCGCACACACTGACTCTCACTGGGGTACAGTCCCACACACACTGAATCTCACTGGGGTACGGTTCCACACACACTGACTCTCACTGGGGTACAGTTACACACACACTGACTCTCACTGGGGTACAGTTCCACACACACTGACTGTCACTGGGGTACAGTTCCACACACACTGACTCTCACTGGGGTACAGTTCCACACACACTGACTCTCACTGGGTAACAGTCCCACACACACTGACTCTCACTGGGGTACAGTTCCACACACACTGACTCTCACTGGGGTACAGTTCCACACACACTGACACTCACTGGGGTACAGTCCCACACACACTGACTCTCACTGGGGTACAGTTCCACACACACTGACTCTCACTGGGGTACAGTTCCACACACACTGACTCTCACTGGGGTACTGTTGCACACACACTGACTCTCACTGGGGTACTGTTGCACACACACTGACTCTCACTGGGGTACAGTTACACACACACTGACTCTCACTGGGGTACAGTTCCACTCACACTGACTCTCACTGGGGTACAGTTCCACACACACACTGACTCTCACTGGGGTACAGTTCCACACACACTGACAGTCCTATGTGTTGTACAGCCTGCAGCATGTGGGAATTCTTAGCCACTCCTTGCAGCCTGGATGACCACATGTGCAGGAAGTACCACCGGCTTGACCAGTTTGAGTAATGGGTTTCGGAGTTTGAGCGTCTGCTGGAGACACAGAGGAGCATCCACGGGGCTGAGGGTTACGTGGATAGGATGTTTTTAGATGTGGTCACTGTGCAGCTTAAGGAAGTGCAGTCAGAAAAGGAATGGGTGACCACCAGTCAGTAGAAGGGAGGCAGGCAGGTAGTCAGGAAAGCCCCAGACTGCATCTCACTCAGGAACCGTTCTTCTGTGTTGGAAAATGGTGAGGGTGAAGGTTTCTCTGGAGAGTGTAGCCAGAGCCAAGTTCACGGCACTGTGGGGGCTCAGCTACACAAGGGGGGAGGAGTAAGAGTGCAAGAGCAATAGTAGTAGGAGACTCAATAGTGAGGGGTGTAGACAGGCGCTTCTGTGGTTGTAGACGTGACTCCAGGACAGAGTGTTGTCCCCTTGGTGCCAGGGTCAAGGATGTCAGGTGACAGGGCATTCTGAAAGGGGAGGGTGAACAGTCAGAGGTCGTGGTTCATATTGGTACCAGTGACATAGATAGAAAGAGGGGTGAGGTTCTGCAACAAGAATTTAGGGAGCTAGGTAAGAGATTGAAAAGCAGGACCTCAAAGATTGTAATCTCTGGATTACTCCCTGTGCCACGTGTTAGTGAGTATAGGAATAGGAGGATAGAGAGGATGAATGTGTGGTTGAAGAGATGGTGCAGAAAGGAGGGCTTTAGTTTCCTAGATCACTGGGTCTGTTTCTGGTGAAGGTGGGGCCTGTACAAGTTGGACGGGTTGCACCTGAACTGGAACGGGAACAACATCCTTGTTGGGGGGGGGGGCGGAGGTAAAAGCAAAATACTGAGGATGCTGGAAATCTAACATCAAAACAAAATAGCTGGAAAATCTCATCAGGTCTGACAGCCTCTGTGGAGGGGAAGACTCTCCTTGCTGGGGGTGGTGGTGGGGGGGGAGTTTGCTACTGCTGTTGGTAGGGGTTTAAACTAATTTGGTGGGGGGGTGGTGTGGGGTACAGAGTGGAGGGGGCGATGCACAGACAAGCATAGAAGGAAAAACAAATCAGTCTGGAAGGTAGAGCGTATATAGTCAAGGGAAGGCATAAGGGAGCATTGAAAGGCTGGATGGCATTTATTTTAACACAAGGAGACTTGTGAGTAAGGCAGATGAGTTGAGGGTGTTGATTAACACATGGGGATATGATATCATCGCTATCATGGAGACATGGTTGAGGGAGGGGCAGGACTGGCAGCTCAATATTCTGGATATAGAATCTTCAGGCAAGACGGGGGTGAGGGGTGGGGGCTTTTTAAGAGGAGGTGGTGTCACAATATTGATCAAGGAGTCAATTACTGCAGTAAGGAGGGGAGGTATCTTAGAAGGTTCCTCAGATGAGGCCGTAGGGTAGAACTTAAAAACAGAGAGGGGGCAGTCACTTTGCTGGGAGTGTACTACAGACCCCCAAACAGTCAGGGGGAGATAGGAGGGCAGATATGTGGGCAAATCTCAGAGACGTGTAAAAATAATAGGGTAATAATATTAGGGGATTTCAACTTCCCCAAATTTAACTGGGATAGTCTTAGTGTGAAAGGCTTAAAGGCAGGGGGGAATTCTTAAAGTGCATCCAAGAGAGCTTTTTGGGCCAGTACTTAGAAAGTCCAACAAGAGAAGGGGTAATACTGGACCTAATCTTAGGGAATGAAGTTGGGAAAGTGATAGAAGTGTCAGTGGGGGAGCATTTTGGGGATAGTGACCATAACTCAGTAAGAGTTAAGCTGGTTTTGGAAAAGGACAAAGACGGACTGGAAACAAAGGTCCTGAATTGGGGGAGGGCTGATTTCAATATGATAAGACAGGATCTGGCCAAAGTGGACTGGGAGCAGCTACTTGTAGGAAAGTCTACATCAGACCAGTGGGAGTCATTCAAAAAGGAAATAGTGAGGGTTCAGGGCCAACATGTTCCCGTAAAGGTGAAGAGTGGGACCAACAAGTCCAGGGAACCCTGGATGTTGAGGAATGCACAGATGGGTTAAGGAAAAAAGGGAAACTTATGGTAGATACTGAGGGCCTAAAACAGCGGAAGCGCTAGAGGGGTGTAGAAAGTGCAGGGGGTTACTTAAAAAAGAAATTAGGAGAGCGAAGAGGGGGCATGAGAAAACACTGGCAGACAAAATAAAGGAAAGTCCAAAGGTATTCTGTAAGTATATTAGGGGCAAGAAGATAACCAGAGAAAGAGTAGGGCCAATTAGGAACCAAAGTGGCAATCTGTGTGTGGGGTCAGAGGATGTAGGTGAGGTTTTAAATGATTAAGTTTCATCTTTATTTACTATAGAGAAGGACGATGTAGGTATAGAAATCAGGGAGGGGACTGTGATATATTTGAACAAATTAGCATTGAGAGGGAGGAGGTATTAGCGGTTTTAATGGGCTTAAAAGTGGATAAATCCCCAGGCTGCAATGTGAGGCAAGGGAGGAGATTGCAGAGGCTCTGACACTAATTTTCAAATCCTCTCTGGCCATAGGAGGGGTACCAGAGGACTGGAAGTCAGCGAATGTGGTACCATTATTCGAGAAGGGTAGTAGGTATAAACCAGGTATTTACAGGCCAGTGAGTCTAACATCAGTGGTAGGGAAACTATTGGAAAAAAATCTGAGGAACAGGATTAATCTCCACTTGGAGAGGCAAGGATTAATCAAGGATAGTCAGCATGGCTTTGTCAGGGGGCTATCATGCTTAACACATTTGATTGAATTTTTCGAGGAGGTGATGAGCTGTATAGATGAGGGTAGTGCTGTTGATGTAGTCTACATGGACTTCAGTAAGGTTCTTGATAAGGTCCAGCATGGGAGAATGGTCAAGAAGGTAAGAGCCCATGGGATCCAGGGCAATTTGGCAAATTAGATCCAAAATTGGCTGAGTGGCAGGAGGCAGAGGGTGATGGTTGAAGGTTGTTTTTATGATTGGAAGCTTGTGATGAGTGGTGTAGCGCAAGGTTTGGTGCTGGGCTCCTTTCTGTTTGTAGTGTACATTAATGATCTAGACATGAATATAGGAGGTATGATCAGTAAGTTTGCAGATGAGATGAAAATTGGTGGTGTCGTAAATAGTGAGGAGGAAAGCCTTAGATTACGGGACGATATAGACGGGCTGGTAAGTTGTGCAGAGCAGTGACAAATGGAATTTAATCCTGAGAAGTGTGAGCTGATGCATTTTGGGAGGACTAATACAGCAAGAGAATACACAATGAATGGTAGGACCCTAGGAATTACAGAGGATCAGAGGGACCTTGGTGTACATGTCCATAGATCCCTGAAGGCAGCAGCACAGGTAAATAAGTGGTTAAGAAGGCATATGGAATACTTTCCTTTATTAGCATTGAATAATTGAATGCAAGAGCAGGGAGGTTATGATGGAGCTGTATAAAACACTAGTTAGGCCACAGCTGGGGCACTGTGTGCAGTTCTGGTCACCACATTATAGGAAGGATGTGATTGCACTGGAGGGGGTGCAGAGGAGATTCACCAGGATGTTGCCTGGGCTGGAGGGTTTCAGCTATGAAGAGAGACTGGATAGGCTGGGGTTGTTTTCCTTAGAGCAGAGAAGGCTGAGGGGGCACCTGATAGAGATATACAAAACTATGAAGGGTTTAGACAGGGTAGATAGGAAGAAACCTTTCCCCTTAGCGGATGTGTCAATAACCAGGGGGCATAGGTTTCAGGTTATGGGAGGAGGTTTAGAAGGGATTTGAGGGGGGATTTTTTCACCCAGAGGGTGGTTGGAATCTGGAACACACTGACTGAGGGGGTGGTAGAGGCAGGAACCCTCACAACATTTAAGAAGTATTTAGATGAGCACTTGAAACACAATAGCATACAGGGCTACAGGCCAAGTGCTGGAAAATGGGAATAGAATAGATAGGGGCATGATGGCCAGGATAGACATGATGGGCCGAAGGGTCTGATTCTGTGCTGTATAACTCTGTGATTTGTTTCTCACTGTGAAACAGATTCCGGGACATTGCACCATGACAGTGGGTAATCCTGAGGTTAATTCTCTTCAAACCCCACCAAATTGATAGTCCTCTCTCTGACCCAATGGAACTGAGGCCAATTGTAGCCCATCCCCCTTCCAGCTGTAGACCAGGAACCCTCGCCAGTCCTTGCAGCAGCTTTTACCAATTTAATATCAGTTTTTTACCAATTTAATATCAGTTTCTTGTTTCAGGTCAGGGCAATATTGGCCTAAAACCAAACAGATATTTGTTCGTCCTGTGTGACTAATGCTTCCTTGGAGCCCAGTGCAGACATCACCAGCCTGATCAGCTTATATTTCAGCTATAACATTCACCCCCGTCCCCGCAGCCTCCCTCTGCCGATCTGAGCTCCCCTGCTATCACCCAGCAGAGGCCAGCTCACTGGGCAGGACACAGAGATATTCCTGTGGCCGGGAATGGAACAGGGAGAACCCACAGAGTCACCTCACCTGTCTCCTGCCAGATGGGGAGGTACTCATCCTGCTGAATGTCTAACATAATCTCCAGTCCGTTCCCCATTCCGCCCTGTTTGCTTTTCTTGATGTTGGTCTTGTTAGCGTTGAAGGTGTAGCATTTCCCATACCTGGTGAAGACCTGTAAGAAGAGGGCACACGTTAAACTCAGGCACTAGAATTACATGATCCACCTGGTGTCAGGGGCCCGGTCAGCTCGTTCAGAACTTGGCAGCCTGTCTCCAAACTCACACCGTGTCCTGTTTCCCTGTCACCCCTGTGCTCACTCACCCAGCCAAGCAGCACCTCAATTTTCAAATTCTCATCCTTGTTTTCAATCCCCCCTTGGTCTCGCCTCCCTCCCTATCCCTGTAATCTCCTCCAGCCCCACAACTCTCCGAGATATCTGCACTCCTCTAATTCTGGCCTCTCGTGACTCACAGTTAGAATCGCTCCACCATTGGCGGCCGTGCCTTCAGCTGCCTGGGCCCTGAGCTCTGGGATTGCCTCCCCTCCGTCTCTCTACCTCACTCTCCTCCTTTCAGATGCTCCTTAAAACCCACCTCATTGACCAAGCTTTGGGCCACCTGACTAATATCTCGCTGTAAGTGGCTGGGGGTCAGACTTTGTTCATTCACACTCTTGTGAAGCAACTTGTTGGGGGGGTGGGGTCATAAAGGTGCTACATAAATGCAGGTTGTTGTTGGCTGTGTTTGTCTACCAATGGGGTTTGTTCTGTGACCCAACAGCAACTTTTACAGTGTCTGCGGATATATTTTCCTTTCTCAATCCCCCCACTCGCACTCCCACCTCCTTCCTTTAACCCCGTCTCTCCCGAAAACCACCCCCCCCACCCCGCCCCCCGGAGCCCGGTCCCATCAGTTCAGCTGCCCCTGTAACCCCCTCACTGACAGCTCATTATTCCGGTCGGTCGCCATGTTAAGTGGCAGGGGGATATTTGGCCATGGGGTGCCTCACACTCCAGCATGAATCTCACCTCAACAAACTTCCCGAATGCCCAGCGCACAGGGTCCGACAGCAGGGAAGGAGTCCATTTGGCCCATCGTCACCATACCTTCCCTGTGAGGGAGCCCTGCCCTCTGTCTCATTCTGCTGCCTCCCTATTTCCCAGCTTCTCCGCCGAGGGGCAGTGCCTCTGCTATCCTCTGCTTTCTGACTGAGCTGGGTGGGGGGATGGAGGGGTGGGGTGGGGGGGGGGGGGGGGGGTGTTGGGGTTTGGGGTGGGGGTGGGGAGGGTGGGGGGCGGGGTGGGGTTGGGTGGGGGGGTGGAGTGGGGTGGATTCTGCCAGCGTGGTGTTTGTGGTGATTTGCTGCACTCTGGTGTTGAGTTGATGATTTGGTGCGAGAGACACGGGACATTTGGAAAGTTGGAGTTTCCAATTTCTGGTTGGGTCAGGGCGGACAAGCGCTGGAAATCGGAGCGGGAGGGTCACTCCGGCCGGTCAGCAGCTGCACCTTCCTCACCCAAACTGCCCCGTGGGAGCGCAGGAGACACTGAGCCGGGTTCAGGGAGAAAGTCACCGTGACGCAGGTTCGGAGTAAAGTTCCGGCAACTTTCAGAAGCCGGAGAGGATAAAATGTGTCAGATGTTGGGGGGGTCAGTAGTATAGTGAGGTCCTGTGGGGGGGTCAGTAGTATAGTGAGGTCCTGTGGGGGGGGGTCAGTAGTATAGTGAGGTCCTGTGGGGGGGTCAGTAGTATAGTGAGGTCCTGTGGGGGGGGGGTCAGTAGTATAGTGAGGTCCTGTGGGGGGGTCAGTAGTATAGTGAGGTCCTGTGGGGGGGGGAGGGTCATTAGTATAGTGAGGTCCTGTGGGGGGGTCAGTAGTATAGTGGGGTCCTGCGGGGGGCTCAGTAGTATAGTGAGGTCCTGTGTGGGGGGGTCAGTAGTATAGTGAGATCCTGTGTGGGGGTGTCAGTAGTATAGTGAGGCCCTGTGGGGGGGTCAGTAGTAAAGTGAGTTCCTGTGGGGGGGTCAGTAGTACAGTGAGATCCTGTGTGGGGGGGTCAGTAGTATAGTGAGGTCCTGTGGGGGTGTCAGTAGTATAGTGAGGTCCTGTGGGGGTGTCAGTAGTATAGTGAGGTCCTGTGGGTGGGTCAGTAGTATAATGAGGTCCAGTGGGGGGGTCAGTAGTATAGTGAGGTCCTGTTGGCGGGTCAGTAGTATAGTGAGGTCCTGTGTGGTGGAGGGGCGTCAGTAGTATAGTGAGGTCCTGTGGGGGGGGGGGTCAGTAGTATAGTGAGGTCCTTTGGAGGGTTCAGTAGTATAGTGAGGTCCTTTGGGCGGGGGGCAGTAGTATAGTGAGGTCCAGTGGGGGGGTCAGTAGTATAGTGAGGTCCTGTGGGGGTGTCAGTAGTATAGTGAGTTCCTGTGGGGGGTGGGGGGTCAGTAGTATAGTGAGGTCCTGTGGGGGGGGGGGGTCAGTAGTATAGTGAGGTCCTGTGGGGGGGTCAGTAGTATAGTGAAGTCCTGTGGGGGGGGTCAGTAGTATAGTGAGGTCCTGTGGGGGGGGTCAGTAGTATAGTGAGGTCCTGTGGGGGGGTCAGTAGTACAGTGAGATCCTGTGTGGGGGGGTCAGTAGTATAGTGAGGTCCTGTGGGGGGGTCAGTAGTATAGTGAGTTCCTGCGGGGGGGTCAGTAGTATAGTGATGTCCTGGGGAGGGGGTAGGGTCAGTAGTATAGTGAGATCCTGTGTGGGGGAGGGGGGTCAGTAGGATAGTGGGATCCTGTGGGGGGGTCAGTAGTATAGTGACGTCCTGTGGGGGTGTCAGTAGTATAGTGAGACCCTGTGTGGGGGGAGGCGGACAATAGTATAGTGGGATCCTGTGGGGGGGTCAGTAGTATAGTGAGGTCCTGTGGGGGGGTCAGTAGTACAGTGAGATCCTGTGTGGGGGGGGGTCAGTAGTATAGTGAGGTCCTGTGTGGTGGGGGGGTCAGTATTATAGTGAGGTCCTGTGTGGTGGGGGGGGTCAGTAGTATAGTGAGGTCCTGTGGGGGGGTCCGTAGTATAGTGAGGTCCTGTGGAGGGGTCAGTAGTATAGTGAGGTCCTGTGGGGGGGTCAGTAGTATAGTGAGTTCCTGTGGGGGGGTCAGTAGTACAGTGAGATCCTGTGTGGGGGGGTCAGTAGTATAGTGAGGTCCTGTGGGGGGGGTCAGTAGTATAGTGAGGTCCTGTGGGGGGGTCAGTAGTATAGTGAGGTCCTGTGGGGGGGGTCAGTAGTATAGTGAGTTCCTGTGTGTGGGGGGGGGGGTTCAGTTGTATAGTGATGTCCTGTGTGTTGGAGGGGGGGGGGGTCAGTAGTATAGTGAGGTCCTGTGGGGGGGTCAGTAGTATAATGAGGTCCTGTGTGTGGGGGGAGGTCAGTAGTATAGTGAGGTCCTGTGGGGGTGTCAGTAGTATAGTGAGGTCCTGTGGGTGGGTCAGTAGTATAATGAGGTCCAGTGGGGGGGTCAGTAGTATAGTGAGGTCCTGTTGGCGGGTCAGTAGTATAGTGAGGTCCTGTGTGGTGGAGGGGCGTCAGTAGTATAGTGAGGTCCTGTGGGGGGGGGGTCAGTAGTATAGTGAGGTCCTTTGGAGGGTTCAGTAGTATAGTGAGGTCCTTTGGGCGGGGGGCAGTAGTATAGTGAGGTCCAGTGGGGGGGTCAGTAGTATAGTGAGGTCCTGTGGGGGTGTCAGTAGTATAGTGAGGTCCTGTGGGGGGTGGGGGTCAGTAGTATAGTGAGGTCCTGTGGGGGGGGGGGGTCAGTAGTATAGTGAGGTCCTGTGGGGGGGTCAGTAGTATAGTGAAGTCCTGTGGGGGGTGTCAGTAGTATAGTGAGGTCCTGTGGGGGGGTCAGTAGTATAGTGAGGTCCTGTGGGGGGGTCAGTAGTACAGTGAGATCCTGTGTGGGGGGGTCAGTAGTATAGTGAGGTCCTGTGGGGGGGTCAGTAGTATAGTGAGTTCCTGCGGGGGGGTCAGTAGTATAGTGATGTCCTGGGGAGGGGGTAGGGTCAGTAGTATAGTCAGATCCTGTGTGGGGGAGGGGGGTCAGTAGGATAGTGGGATCCTGTGGGGGGGTCAGTAGTATAGTGACGTCCTGTGGGGGTGTCAGTAGTATAGTGAGACCCTGTGTGGGGGGAGGCGGACAATAGTATAGTGGGATCCTGTGGGGGGGGTCAGTAGTATAGTGAGGTCCTGTGGGGGGGTCAGTAGTACAGTGAGATCCTGTGTGGGGGGGGTCAGTAGTATAGTGAGCTCCTGTGTGGTGGGGGGGTCAGTATTATAGTGAGGTCCTCTGTGGTGGGGGGGTCAGTAGTATAGTGAGGTCCTGTGGGGGGGTCCGTAGTATAGTGAGGTCCTGTGGAGGGGTCAGTAGTATAGTGAGGTCCTGTGGGGGGGTCAGTAGTATAGTGAGTTCCTTTGGGGTTTCAGTAGTACAGTGAGATCCTGTGTGGGGGGGTCAGTAGTATAGTGAGGTCCTGTGGGGGGGGTCAGTAGTATAGTGAGGTCCTGTGGGGGGGTCAGTAGTATAGTGAGGTCCTGTGGGGGGGGTCAGTAGTATAGTGAGTTCCTGTGTGTGGGGGGGGGGTTCAGTAGTATAGTGATGTCCTGTGTGTTGGGGGGGGGGGGGTCAGTAGTATAGTGAGGTCCTGTGGGGGGGTCAGTAGTATAATGAGGTCCTGTGTGTGGGGGGAGGTCAGTAGTATAGTGAGGTCCTGTGGGGGGGTCAGTAGTATAGTGAGGTCCTGTGTGTGGGGGGGTGTCAGTAATAAAGTGAGGTCCTGTGGGAGGGTCAGTAGTATAGTGAGGTCCTGTGGGGGGGGGGGGGTCAGTAGTATAGTGAGGTCCTGTGCGGGGGTCAGTAGTATAGTGAGGTCCTGTGTGTGGGGGGGGGGGGGGCAGTAGTATAATGAGGTCCTTTGGGGGGGTCAGTAGTATAATGAGGTCCTGAGTGTGGGGGGAGGTCAGTAGTATAGTGAGTTCCTGTGTGTGGGGGGGGGTCAGTAGTATAGTGAGGTCCTGTCGGGGGGGGGGGGTTTCAGTAGTATAGTGAGGTCCTGTGGAGGGGGGGTGTCAGTAGTATAGTGAGGTCCTGTGGGGGGGTCAGTAGTATAGTGAGGTCCTGTGGCGGGGTCAGTAGTATAGTGAGGTCCTGTGGGGGGGTCAGTAGTATAGTGAGGTCCTGTGTGTGGGGGGAGGTCAGTAGTATCGTGAGGTCCTGTGTGTGGGGGGGGGTCAGTAGTATAGTGAGGGCCTGTGGGGGGGGGGTCAGTAGTACAGTGAGGTCCAGTGCGGGTGGGGGGGTCAGTAGTCTATTGAGGTAGTGTGGGGGGGAGTCAGTAGTATAGTGAGGTCCTGTGGGTGGGGTCAGTAGTATAATGAGGTCCTGTGGGGGGGTCAGTAGTATAGTGACTTCCTGTGGGGGGGGGGGGGTCAGTAGTATAGTGAGGTCCTGTGGGGTGGGAGGGGGTCAGTAGTATAGTGAGGTCCTGTGGGGGGGGTCAGTAGTATAGTGAGGTCCTGTGGGTGGGGTCAGTAGTATAGTGAGGTCCTGTGTGGGGGGGTGGTCAGTAGTATAGTGAGGTCCTGTGTTGGGGGGGGTCAGTAATATAGTGGGGTCCTGTGGGGGGGTCAGTAGTATACTGAGGTCCTGTGGAGGGGGGAGGGTCAGTAGTATAGTGAGGTCCTGTGGGGGGGTCAGTAGTATAGTGAGGTCCTGTGGGGGGGTCAGTAGTATAGTGAGGTCCTGTGGGGGGGTCAGTAGTATAGTGGGGTCCTGCGGGGGGCTCAGTAGTATAGTGAGGTCCTGTGGGGGGGTCAGTAGTATAGTGAGGTCCTGTGGGGGGGTCAGTAGTATAGTGAGGTCCTGTGCGTGTGGGGGTCAGTGGTATAGTGAGGTCCTGTGGGGGGGGGGGGGTGTCAGTAGTATAGTGGGGTACTGTGGGGGTGGGGGGGGGTCAGTAGTATAGTGAGGTCGTGTGTGTGGGGGTGTCAGTAGTATAGTGAGGTCCTGTGGGGAGGGTCAGTATTATAGAGAGGTCCTGTGGTGGGGGTCAGTAGTATAGTGAGGTCCTGTGGGGGGGGTCAGTAGTATAGTGAGGTCCTGTGGGGGTAGGGGTCAGTAGTATAGTGAGGTCCTGTGGGGGGGGGGGGGGGTCAGACTTATTGTGAGATCCTGTGTGGGGGGGTCAGTAGTATAGTGAGATCCTGTGTGGGTGGGTCAGTAGTATAGTGAGGTCCTGTGGGGGGGCCAGTAGTATAGATGGGGTCCTGTGGGGGTGTCAGTAGTACAGTGAGATCCTGTGTGGGGGGTTCAGTAGTATAGTGAGGTCCTGTGGGGGTGTCATTAGTATAGTGAGGTCCTGTGGGGGTGTCAGTAGTATAGTGAGGTCCTGTTGGGGGGTCAGTAGTACAGTGAGATCCTGTGTGGGGGGTTCAGTAGTATAATGAGGTCCTGTGGGGGGTCAGTAGTATAGTGAGTTCCTGCGGGGGGGTCAGTAGTATAGTGATGTCCTGGGGAGGGGGGAGCGTCAGTAGTATAGTGAGATCCTGTGTGTGGGAGGGGGGTCAGTAGTATAGTGCGATCCTGTGGGGGGGTCATTAGTATAGTGAGGTCCTGTGGGGGGGGTCAGTAGTATAGTGAGACCCTGTGTGGGGGGAGGGGGACAGTAGTATAATGAGTTCCTTTTAGGGGGGGTCAGTAGTATAGTGAGGTCCTGTGTTGGGGGGGGTCAGTAGTATAGTGAGGTCCTGTGGGGGGGGGGTCAGTAGTATAGAGAGGTCCTGTGGGCCGGGGGGTGGGGTCAGTAGTATAGTGAGATCCTGTGTTGGGGGGGAGTCAGTAGTATAGTGGGGTCCTGTCGGGGGGTCAGCGGTATAGTGAGGTCCTGTGGGGGGAGGGGGTCAGTAGTATAGTGAGATCCTGTGGGCAGGGGTCAGTAGTATAGTGAGGTCCTGTTGGCGGGTCAGGAGTATACTGAGGTCCTGTGTGGTGGAGGGGCGTCAGTAGTATAGTGAGGTCCTGTGGGGGGGGGGGGGTCAGTAGTATAGTGAGGTCCTTTGGAGGGTTCAGTAGTATAGTGAGGTCCTGTGGGGGGGGGGTCAGTAGTATAGTGAGGTCCAGTGGGGGGGTCAGTAGTATAGTGAGTTCCTGTGGGGGTGTCAGTAGTATAGTGAGGTCCTGTGGGGGGGGTCAGTAGTATAGTGAGGTCCTGTGGGGGGGTCAGTAGTATAGTGAGGTCCTGTGTCTGGGGGAGGGTGGTCAGTAGTATAGTGAGGTCCTGTGGGGTGGTCAGTAGTATAGTGAGGTCCTGTGGGGCGGTCAGTAGTATAGTGAGGTCCAGTGGGGGGGGGGGGGGTCAGTAGTATAGTGAGGTCCTGTGGGGGGGTCAGTAGTAAAGTGAGGTCCTGTGGGGAGGTCAGTAGTATAGTGAGGTCCTGTGGGGGTGTCAGTAGTATAGTGAGGTCCTGTGGGGGGGGGGTCAGTAGTATAGTGGGGTCCTGTGGGGGGGTTGTAGTATAGTGAGGTCCTGTGGGGGGGGTCAGTAGTATAGTGTAGTCCTGTGGGGTGGGAGGGTGTCAGTAGTATAGTGAGGTCCTGTGGGGGGGGTCAGTAGTATAGTGAGGTCCTGTGGGTGGGGTCAGTAGTATAGTGAGGTCCTGTGTGGGGGGGGGGTGTCAGTAGTATAGTGAGGTCCTGTGTTGGGGGGGTCAGTAATTTGGTGGGGTCCTGTGGGGGGGTCAGTAGTATACTGAGGTCCTGTGGAGGGGGGTGGGTCAGTAGTATAGTGAGGTCCTGTGGGGGGGTCAGTAGTATAGTGAGGTCCTGTGGGGGGGTCAGTAGTATAGTGAGGTCCTGTGGGGGGGTCAGTAGTATAGTGGGGTCCTGCGGGGGGCTCAGTAGTATAGTGAGGTCCTGTGTGGGGGGGTCAGTAGTATAGTGAGGTCCTGTGGGGGGGCCAGTAGTATAGATGTTGTCCTGTGGGGGTGTCAGTAGTATAGTGAGTTCCTGTGGGGGGGTCAGTAGTACAGTGAGATCCTGTGTGGGGGGGTCAGTAGTATAGTGAGGTCCTGTGGGGGTGTCAGTAGTATAGTGAGGTCCTGTGGGGGTGTCAGTAGTATAGTGAGGTCCTGTGGGTGGGTCAGTAGTACAGTGAGATCCTGTGTGGGGGGTCAGTAGTATAATGAGGTCCTGTGGGGGGATCAGTAATATAGTGAGTTCCTGCGGGGGGGTCAGTAGTATAGTGATGTCCTGGGGAGGGGGTAGGGTCAGTAGTATAGTGAGATCCTGTGTGGGGGAGGGGGGTCAGTAGTATAGTGCGATCCTGTGGGGGGGTCAGTAGTATAGTGAGACCAGTTGGGCCGGGGGGTGGGGTCAGTAGTATAGTGAGATCCTGTGTGGGGGGGAGTCAGTAGTATAGTGGGGTCCTGTGGGGGGGTCAGTGGTATAGTGAGGTCCTGTGGGGGGAGGGGGTCAGTAGTATAGTGAGATCCTGTGGGCATGGGTCAGTAGTATAGTGATGTCCTGGGGAGGGGGTAGGGTCAGTAGTATAGTGAGATCCTGTGTGGGGGAGGGGGGTCAGTAGGATAGTGGGATCCTGTGGGGGGGTCAGTAGTATAGTGAGGTCCTGTGGGGGGGTCAGTAGTACAGTGAGATCCTGTGTGGGGGGGTCAGTAGTATAGTGAGGTCCTGTGGGGGGGTCAGTAGTACAGTGAGTTCCTGCGGGGGGGGTCAGTAGTATAGTGATGTCCTGGGGAGGGGGTAGGGTCAGTAGTATAGTGAGATCCTGTGTGGGGGAGGGGGGTCAGTAGGATAGTGGGATCCTGTGGGGGGGTCAGTAGTATAGTGAGGTCCTGTGGGGGGGTCAGTAGTATAGTGAGACCCTGTGTGGGGGAGGGGGACAGTAGTATAGTGAGTTCCTGTGGGGGGGGCAGTAGTATAGTGAGGTCCTGTGTTGGGGGGGGTCAGTAGTATAGTGAGGTCCTGTGGGGGGGGTCAGTAGTATAGAGAGGTCCTGTGGGCCGGGGGGTGGGGTCAGTAGTATAGTGAGATCCTGTGTGGGGGGGGAGTCAGTAGTATAGTGGGGTCCTGTGGGGGGGTCAGTGGTATAGTGAGGTCCTGTGGGGGGAGGGGTTCAGTAGTATAGTGAGATCCTGTGGGCAGGGGTCAGTAGTATAGTGAGGTCCTGTTGGCGGGTCAGTAGTATAGTGAGGTCCTGTGTGATGGAGGGGCGTCAGTAGTATAGTGAGGTCCTTTGGAGGGTTCAGTAGTATAGTGAGGTCCTTTGGGCGGGGGGCAGTAGTATAGTGAGGTCCAGTGGGGGGGTCAGTAGTATAGTGAGGTCCTGTGGGGGAGTCAGTAGTATAGTGAGGTCCTGTGGGGGGGTGGGGGTCAGTAGTATAGTGAGGTCCTGCGGGGGGGGGGGGGGTCAGTAGTATAGTGAGGTCCTGTGGGGGGGTCAGTAGTATAGTGAAGTCCTGTGGGGGGGGTCAGTAGTATAGTGAGGTCCTGTGGGGGGGGTCAGTAGTATAGTGAGGTCCTGTGGGGGGGTCAGTAGTACAGTGAGATCCTGTGTGGGGGGGTCAGTAGTATAGTGAGGTCCTGTGGGGGGGTCAGTAGTATAGTGAGTTCCTGCGGGGGGGTCAGTAGTATAGTGATGTCCTGGGGAGGGGGTAGGGTCAGTAGTATAGTGAGATCCTGTGTGGGGGAGGGGGGTCAGTAGGATAGTGGGATCCTGTGGGGGGGTCAGTAGTATAGTGACGTCCTGTGGGGGTGTCAGTAGTATAGTGAGACCCTGTGTGGGGGGAGGCGGACAATAGTATAGTGGGATCCTGTGGGGGGCTCAGTAGTATAGTGAGGTCCTGTGGGGGGGTCAGTAGTACAGTGAGATCCTGTGTGGGGGGGGTCAGTAGTATAGTGAGCTCCTGTGTGGTGGGGGGGTCAGTAGTATAGTGAGGTCCTGTGTGGTGGGGGGGTCAGTAGTATAGTGAGGTCCTGTGGGGGGGTCCGTAGTATAGTGAGGTCCTGTGGAGGGGTCAGTAGTATAGTGAGGTCCTGTGGGGGGGTCAGTAGTATAGTGAGGTCCTGTGGGGGTGTCAGTAGTATAGTGAGATCCTGTGGGGGTGTCAGTAGTATAATGAGGTCCTGTGGGGGGGTCAGTAGTACAGTGAGATCCTGTGTGGGGGGGTCAGTAGTATAATGAGGTCCTGTGGGGTGGTCAGTAGTATAGTGAGTTCCTGCGGGGGTGTCAGTAGTATAGTGATGTCCTGGGGAGGGGGGAGGGTCAGTAGTATAGTGAGATCCTGTGTGGGGGAGGGGGGTCAGTAGTGTAGTGCGATCCTGTGGGGGGGTCAGTAGTATAGTGAGTTCCTGTGGGGGGGGCAGTAGTATAGTGAGCTCCTGTGTTGGGGGGTGGTCAGTAGTATAGTGAGGTCCTGTGGGGGGGAGGGGGGTCAGTAGGATAGTGGGATCCTGTGGGGGGGTCAGTAGTATAGTGAGGTCCTGTGGGGGGGTCAGTAGTACAGTGAGATCCTGTGTGGGGGGGTCAGTAGTATAGTGAGGTCCTGTGGGGGGGTCAGTAGTACAGTGAGTTCCTGCGGGG
>JANJGN010002120.1:0-86340 GCA_026770705.1 Isurus oxyrinchus
CAGAGTTAAACAGAAGCAAACAGAGGTAAACGGAGTGAAACAGAGTTAACCAGAGGCATAGAGAGTTAAACAGAGTTGAACAGAGGCAAACAGAGTTAAACAGAGTTAAACAGAGGCAAACAGAGTTAAGCAGAGGCAAACAGACTTAAACGAGTTAAACAGAGGCATACAGAGTTAAGTAGATTTAAACAGAGGCAAACAGTTAAACAGCGTTAAACAGAGGCAAACAGCGTTAAATAGAGTTAAACAGAAGCAATCAGAGGCAAACAGAGGCAAACAGAGTTAAATAGATTGAAACAGAGGCAAACAGAGTTCAACAGAGATAAACAGAGTTCAACAGACTTAAACAGAGTTAGACAGATGCAAACAGAGGGAAACAGAGTGAAAAAGAGTGAAACAGAGGCATACAGATTTAAACAGAGTTGAACAGAAGCAAACAGAGCAGAACAGAGTTAAAAAGAGTTAAACAGAGTTGAACAGAGGCAAACAGAGTTAAACAGAGTTAAACAGAGGCAAACAGAGTTAAGCAGAGGCAAACAGACTTAAACGTGTTAAACAGAGGCATACAGAGTTCAACAGATTAAAACAGAGGCAAACAGAGTTAAACAGCGTTAGACAGAGGCAAACAGCGTTAAACAGAGTTAAACAGAGGCTATCAGAATTAAACAGAATTAAACAGAGGCAGACAGAGTTAAATAGATTGAAACAGAGGCATACAGAGTTAAACAGAGTTGAGCAGAGGGAAACAGAGTTAAACAGAGTTAAACAGAGGCATAAGGAGTTCAGCAGAGTTAAACAGAGGCATACAGAGTAAAACAGAGTTAAGCAGAGGGAACCAGAGTTAAACAGAGTTAAACAGAGGCAAACAGAGGTAAAGTGAGAGAAACAGAGTTAAACAGAGGCACACAGAGTTAAACAGAGTTGGACAGAGGCAAACAGCTTTAAACTGCATTAAACAGAGGCAAACAGAGTTAAGCAGATGCAAACAGAGTTAAACGAGTTAAACAGACGCATACAGAGTTAACCAGAGGCAAACAGAGTTAAACAGCGTTAGACAGAGGCAAACAGCGTTCAATAGAGTTAAACAGAGGCAATCAGAGTTAAACAGAATTAAACAGAGGCAGACAGAGTTAAATAGATTGAAACAGAGGCAAACAGAGTTAAACAGAGATAAACAGAGTTCAACAGAGTTAACCAGAGTTAAACAGAGGCAAACAGAGGGAAAGAGAGTGAAACAGAGGCAAACAGAGGCAACCAGAGTTAAGCAGAGTTAATCAGAGGTAAACAGAGTGAAGCAGATTTAAACAGACGCAAACACAGTTAAAGAGAGTTGAACAGAGACAAACAGAGTTAAACAGAGGCAAACAGAGTTAAACAGATTTAAACAGAGTTAAACAGAGTTAAACATAGGCAAACAGAATTCAAAATAGTTAAATAGAGTTAATCAGAGGCAAACAGAAGGAAACTGAGTTAAACAGAGTTAAACAGATGCAAACAGAGTTCAACAAATTTAAACAGAGGCCAACAGATTTAGACAGCGTTAAACAGAGGCAAAGAGAGTTAAATAGAGTTAAACAGAGGCAAACAGAGTTAAACAGAGGCAAACAGAGTTAAACAGAGGCAAACAGATTTAAATAGAGTTCAACAGAGGGAAATAGAGTTCAATAGAGTTAAACAGAGGCATACAAGTTTAAGCAGAGTTAAACAGATGCAATCAGAGTTAAACAGAGTTAAACCGTGGTAAACAGAGTTAAATAGATTGAAACAGAGGCCAACAGAGTTGAACAGAGATAAACAGAGTTCAACAGAGTTAAACAGAGGCTAACAGATTCAAACAGAGTTGAACAGAGTCAAACTGAGTTAAACAGAGTTAAACATAGGCAAACAGAGTTCAACAGAGTTAAACAGAAGCAAACAGAGGTAAACGGAGTGAAACAGAGTTAACCAGAGGCATAGAGTGTTAAACAGAGTTGAACAGAGGCAAACAGAGTTAAACAGAGTTAAACAGAGGCAAACAGAGTTAAGCAGAGGCAAACAGACTTAAACGAGTTAAACAGAGGCATACAGAGTTAGACAGATTTAAACAGAGGCAAACTGTTAAACAGCGTTAAACAGAAGCAAACAGATTTAAATAGAGTTAAAGAGATGCAATCAGAGTTAAACAGAGGCAAACAGAGTTAAATAGATTGAAACAGAGGCAAACAGAGTTCAACAGAGATAAACAGAGTTCAACAGACTTAAACAGAGTTAGACAGATGCAAACACAGGGAAACAGAGTGAAAAATAGTGAAACAGAGGCATAGAGATTTAAACAGAGTTGAACAGAGGCATACTGAGTTAAATAGACTGAAACAGAGGAAAACAGAGCTGAACTGATATAAACAGAGTACAACAGAGTTAAACAGAATTAAACAGAGTGAAACGAATTTAAACAGAGTTAAACCGAGGCACACAGAGTTAAACAGAGTTGAACAGAGGCAAACAGAGTTAAACAGAGTTAAACAGAGTTAAACAGAGTTAAGCAGAGGCAAACAGAGTTAAACGAGTTAAACAGAGGCATACAGAGTTCAACAGATTTAAACAGAGGCAAACAGAGTTAAACAGCGTTAGACAGAGGCAAACAGCGTTAAATAGAGTTAAACAGAGGCAATCAGAGTTAAACAGAATTAAACAGAGGCAGACAGAGTTAAGTAGATTGAAACAGAGGCAAACAGAGTTCAACAGATATAAACAGAGTAAAACAGATTTAAACAGAGTTAAACAGAGGCAAACAGAGGGAAACAGAGTGAAACAGAGTTAAACAGAGGCAACCAGAGTTAAGCAGAGTTAATCAGAGGTAAACAGAGTGAAACAGATTTAAACAGACGCAAACAGAGTTAAAGAGAGTTGAACAGATGCAAAAAGAGTTAAACAGAGGCAAACAGAGTTAAACAGAGTTAAACAGAGTTAAACAGACGCGAACAGAGTTAAACAGAGTTAAACATAGGCAAACAGAATTCAAAATAGTTAAATAGAGTTAATCAGAGGCAAACAGAAGGAAACTGAGTTAAACAAAGTTAAACAGAGGCAAAGTTAAACAGAGTTAAACAGAGGCAAACAGAGTTAAACAGAGTTAAACAGAGACAAACAGAGTTAAACAGAGTTCAACACAGGCAAACAGAGTGAAAGAGCGTTAAACAGAGGGAAAGAGATTTAAATAGAGTTAAACAGATGCAAACAGAGTTAAACAGAGTTAAACAGAGGCAAACAGAGTGAAACAGAGTTAAACAGAGGCACACAGAGTTAAACAGAGTTGAGCAGAGGGAAACAGAGTTAAACAGAGTTAAACAGAGGCATAAGGAGTTCAGCAGAGTTAAACAGAAGCATACAGAGTAAAACAGAGTTAAGCAGAGGGAACCAGAGTTAAACAGAGTTAAACAGAGGCAAACAGAGGTAAAGTGAGAGAAACAGAGTTAAACAGAGGCACACAGAGTTAAACAGAGTTGGACAGAGGCAAACAGCTTTAAACTGCATTAAACAGAGGCAAACAGAGTAAAGCAGATGCAAACAGAGTTAAACGAGTTAAACAGAGGCATACAGAGTTAACCAGAGGCAAACAGAGTTAAACAGCGTTAGACAGAGGCAAACAGCGTTCAAAAGAGTTAAACAGAGGCAATCAGAGTTAAACAGAATTAAACAGAGGCAGACAGAGTTAAATAGATTGAAACAGAGACAAACAGAGTTCAACAGAGATAAACAGAGTTCAACAGAGTTAACCAGAGTTAAACAGAGGCAGACAGAGGGAAACAGAGTGAAACAGAGGCAAACAGAAGCAACCAGAGTTAAGCAGAGTTAATCAGAGGTAAACAGAGTGAAACAGATTTAAACAGACGCAAACAGAGTTAAAGAGAGTTGAACAGAGGCAAACAGAGTTAAACAGAGGCAAACAGAGTTAAACAGATTTAAACAGAGTTAAACAGAGTTAAACATAGGCAAACAGAATTCAAAATAGTTAAATAGAGTTAATCAGAGGCAAACAGAAGGAAACTGAGTTAAACAGAGTTAAACAGATGCAAACAGAGTTAAACAGAGTTAAACAGAGGCAAACAGAGTTAAATAGAGTTAAACAGAGGCATACAGAGTTCAACAAATTTAAACAGAGGCAAACAGAGTTAGACAGCGTTAAACAGAGGCAAAGAGAGTTAAATAGAGTTAAACAGAGGCAAACAGAGTTAAACAGAATTAAACAGAGGCAAACAGAGTTAAACAGAGTTAAACAGAGGCAAACAGATTTAAATAGAGTTCAACAGAGGGAAATAGAGTTCAATAGAGTTAAACAGAGGCATACAAATTTAAGCAGAGTTAAACAGATGCAATCAGAGTTAAACAGAGTTAAACAGTGGCAAACAGAGTGAAATAGATTGAAACAGAGGCCAACAGAGTTGAACAGAGATAAACAGAGTTCAACAGAGTTAAACAGAGGCTAACAGATTTAAACAGAGTTGAACAGAGTCAAACTGAGTTAAACAGAGTTAAACACAGGCAAACAGAGTTCAACAGAGTTAAACAGAGTTAAACAGAAGCAAACAGAGGTAAACGGAGTGAAACAGAGTTAACCAGAGGCATAGAGAGTTAAACAGAGTTGAACAGAGGCAAACAGAGTTAAACAGAGTTAAACAGAGGCAAACAGAGTTAAGCAGAGGCAAACAGACTTAAACGAGTTAAACAGAGGCATACAGAGTTAAGTAGATTTAAACAGAGGCAAACAGTTAAACAGCGTTAAACAGAGGCAAACAGCGTTAAATAGAGTTAAACAGAAGCAATCAGAGGCAAACAGAGGCAAACAGAGTTAAATAGATTGAAACAGAGGCAAACAGAGTTCAACAGAGATAAACAGAGTTCAACAGACTTAAACAGAGTTAGACAGATGCAAACAGAGGGAAACAGAGTGAAAAAGAGTGAAACAGAGGCATACAGATTTAAACAGAGTTGAACAGAAGCAAACAGAGCAGAACAGAGTTAAAAAGAGTTAAACAGAGTTGAACAGAGGCAAACAGAGTTAAGCAGAGTTAAACAGAGGCAAACAGAGTTAAGCAGAGGCAAACAGACTTAAACGTGTTAAACAGAGGCATACAGAGTTCAACAGATTAAAACAGAGGCAAACAGAGTTAAACAGCGTTAGACAGAGGCAAACAGCGTTAAACAGAGTTAAACAGAGGCTATCAGAATTAAACAGAATTAAACAGAGGCAGACAGAGTTAAATAGATTGAAACAGAGGCATACAGAGTTAAACAGAGTTGAGCAGAGGGAAACAGAGTTAAACAGAGTTAAACAGAGGCATAAGGAGTTCAGCAGAGTTAAACAGAGGCATACAGAGTAAAACAGAGTTAAGCAGAGGGAACCAGAGTTAAACAGAGTTAAACAGAGGCAAACAGAGGTAAAGTGAGAGAAACAGAGTTAAACAGAGGCACACAGAGTTAAACAGAGTTAAACAGAGGCACACAGAGTTAAACAGAGTTGAGCAGAGGGAAACAGAGTTAAACAGAGTTAAACAGAGGCATAAGGAGTTCAGCAGAGTTAAACAGAGGCATACAGAGTAAAACAGAGTTAAGCAGAGGGAACCAGAGTTAAACAGAGTTAAACAGAGGCAAACAGAGGTAAAGTGAGAGAAACAGAGTTAAACAGAGGCACACAGAGTTAAACAGAGTTGGACAGAGGCAAACAGCTTTAAACTGCATTAAACAGAGGCAAACAGAGTAAAGCAGATGCAAACAGAGTTAAACGAGTTAAACAGAGGCATACAGAGTTAACCAGAGGCAAACAGAGTTAAACAGCGTTAGACAGAGGCAAACAGCGTTCAATAGAGTTAAACAGAGGCAATCAGAGTTAAACAGAATTAAACAGAGGCAGACAGAGTTAAATAGATTGAAACAGAGACAAACAGAGTTCAACAGAGATAAACAGAGTTCAACAGAGTTAACCAGAGTTAAACAGAGGCAAACAGAGGGAAACAGAGTGAAACAGAGGCAAACAGAAGCAACCAGAGTTAAGCAGAGTTAATCAGAGGTAAACAGAGTGAAACAGATTTAAACAGACGCAAACAGAGTTAAAGAGAGTTGAACAGAGGCAAACAGAGTTAAACAGAGGCGAACAGAGTTAAACAGAGTTAAACATAGGCAAACAGAATTCAAAATAGTTAAATAGAGTTAATCAGAGGCAAAAAGAAGGAAACTGAGTTAAACAGAGTTAAACAGATGCAAACAGAGTTAAACAGAGTTAAACAGAGGCAAACAGAGTTAAATAGAGTTAAACAGAGGCATACAGAGTTCAACAAATTTAAACAGAGGCAAACAGAGTTAGACAGCGTTAAACAGAGGCAAAGAGAGTTAAATAGAGTTAAACAGAGGCAAACAGAGTTAAACAGAATTAAACAGAGGCAAACAGAGTTAAACAGAGTTAAACAGAGGCAAACAGATTTAAATAGAGTTCAACAGAGGGAAATAGAGTTCAATAGAGTTAAACAGAGGCATACAAGTTTAAGCAGAGTTAAACAGATGCAATCAGAGTTAAACAGAGTTAAACAGTGGCAAACAGAGTGAAATAGATTGAAACAGAGGCCAACAGAGTTGAACAGAGATAAACAGAGTTCAACAGAGTTAAACAGAGGCTAACAGATTTAAACAGAGTTGATCAGAGTCAAACTGAGTTAAACAGAGTTAAACACAGGCAAACAGAGTTCAACAGAGTTAAACAGAGTTAAACAGAAGCAAACAGAGGTAAACGGAGTGAAACGGAGTTAACCAGAGGCATAGAGAGTTAAACAGAGTTGAACAGAGGCAAACAGAGTTAAACAGAGTTAAACAGAGGCAAACAGAGTTAAGCAGAGGCAAACAGACTTAAACGAGTTAAACAGAGGCATACAGAGTTAAGTAGATTTAAACAGAGGCAAACAGTTAAACAGCGTTAAACAGAGGCAAACAGCGTTAAATAGAGTTAAACAGAAGCAATCAGAGTTAAACAGAGGCAAACAGAGTTAAATAGATTGAAACAGAGGCCAACAGAGTTGAACAGAGATAAACAGAGTTCAACAGAGTTAAACAGAGGCTAACAGATTTAAACAGAGTTGAACAGAGTCAAACTGAGTTAAACAGAGTTAAACACAGGCAAACAGAGTTCAACAGAGTTAAACAGAGTTAAACAGAAGCAAACAGAGGTAAACGGAGTGAAACAGAGTTAACCAGAGGCATAGAGAGTTAAACAGAGTTGAACAGAGGCAAACAGAGTTAAACAGAGTTAAACAGAGGCAAACAGAGTTAAGCAGAGGCAAACAGACTTAAACGAGTTAAACAGAGGCATACAGAGTTAAGTAGATTTAAACAGAGGCAAACAGTTAAACAGCGTTAAACAGAGGCAAACAGCGTTAAATAGAGTTAAACAGAAGCAATCAGAGGCAAACAGAGGCAAACAGAGTTAAATAGATTGAAACAGAGGCAAACAGAGTTCAACAGAGATAAACAGAGTTCAACAGACTTAAACAGAGTTAGACAGATGCAAACAGAGGGAAACAGAGTGAAAAAGAGTGAAACAGAGGCATACAGATTTAAACAGAGTTGAACAGAAGCAAACAGAGCAGAACAGAGTTAAAAAGAGTTAAACAGAGTTGAACAGAGGCAAACAGAGTTAAACAGAGTTAAACAGAGGCAAACAGAGTTAAGCAGAGGCAAACAGACTTAAACGTGTTAAACAGAGGCATACAGAGTTCAACAGATTAAAACAGAGGCAAACAGAGTTAAACAGCGTTAGACAGAGGCAAACAGCGTTAAACAGAGTTAAACAGAGGCTATCAGAATTAAACAGAATTAAACAGAGGCAGACAGAGTTAAATAGATTGAAACAGAGGCATACAGAGTTAAACAGAGTTGAGCAGAGGGAAACAGAGTTAAACAGAGTTAAACAGAGGCATAAGGAGTTCAGCAGAGTTAAACAGAGGCATACAGAGTAAAACAGAGTTAAGCAGAGGGAACCAGAGTTAAACAGAGTTAAACAGAGGCAAACAGAGGTAAAGTGAGAGAAACAGAGTTAAACAGAGGCACACAGAGTTAAACAGAGTTGGACAGAGGCAAACAGCTTTAAACTGCATTAAACAGAGGCAAACAGAGTTAAGCAGATGCAAACAGAGTTAAACGAGTTAAACAGACGCATACAGAGTTAACCAGAGGCAAACAGAGTTAAACAGCGTTAGACAGAGGCAAACAGCGTTCAATAGAGTTAAACAGAGGCAATCAGAGTTAAACAGAATTAAACAGAGGCAGACAGAGTTAAATAGATTGAAACAGAGGCAAACAGAGTTAAACAGAGATAAACAGAGTTCAACAGAGTTAACCAGAGTTAAACAGAGGCAAACAGAGGGAAAGAGAGTGAAACAGAGGCAAACAGAGGCAACCAGAGTTAAGCAGAGTTAATCAGAGGTAAACAGAGTGAAGCAGATTTAAACAGACGCAAACACAGTTAAAGAGAGTTGAACAGAGACAAACAGAGTTAAACAGAGGCAAACAGAGTTAAACAGATTTAAACAGAGTTAAACAGAGTTAAACATAGGCAAACAGAATTCAAAATAGTTAAATAGAGTTAATCAGAGGCAAACAGAAGGAAACTGAGTTAAACAGAGTTAAACAGATGCAAACAGAGTTCAACAAATTTAAACAGAGGCCAACAGATTTAGACAGCGTTAAACAGAGGCAAAGAGAGTTAAATAGAGTTAAACAGAGGCAAACAGAGTTAAACAGAGGCAAACAGAGTTAAACAGAGGCAAACAGATTTAAATAGAGTTCAACAGAGGGAAATAGAGTTCAATAGAGTTAAACAGAGGCATACAAGTTTAAGCAGAGTTAAACAGATGCAATCAGAGTTAAACAGAGTTAAACCGTGGTAAACAGAGTTAAATAGATTGAAACAGAGGCCAACAGAGTTGAACAGAGATAAACAGAGTTCAACAGAGTTAAACAGAGGCTAACAGATTCAAACAGAGTTGAACAGAGTCAAACTGAGTTAAACAGAGTTAAACATAGGCAAACAGAGTTCAACAGAGTTAAACAGAAGCAAACAGAGGTAAACGGAGTGAAACAGAGTTAACCAGAGGCATAGAGTGTTAAACAGAGTTGAACAGAGGCAAACAGAGTTAAACAGAGTTAAACAGAGGCAAACAGAGTTAAGCAGAGGCAAACAGACTTAAACGAGTTAAACAGAGGCATACAGAGTTAGACAGATTTAAACAGAGGCAAACTGTTAAACAGCGTTAAACAGAAGCAAACAGATTTAAATAGAGTTAAAGAGATGCAATCAGAGTTAAACAGAGGCAAACAGAGTTAAATAGATTGAAACAGAGGCAAACAGAGTTCAACAGAGATAAACAGAGTTCAACAGACTTAAACAGAGTTAGACAGATGCAAACACAGGGAAACAGAGTGAAAAATAGTGAAACAGAGGCATAGAGATTTAAACAGAGTTGAACAGAGGCATACTGAGTTAAATAGACTGAAACAGAGGAAAACAGAGCTGAACTGATATAAACAGAGTACAACAGAGTTAAACAGAATTAAACAGAGTGAAACGAATTTAAACAGAGTTAAACCGAGGCACACAGAGTTAAACAGAGTTGAACAGAGGCAAACAGAGTTAAACAGAGTTAAACAGAGTTAAACAGAGTTAAGCAGAGGAAAACAGAGTTAAACGAGTTAAACAGAGGCATACAGAGTTCAACAGATTTAAACAGAGGCAAACAGAGTTAAACAGCGTTAGACAGAGGCAAACAGCGTTAAATAGAGTTAAACAGAGGCAATCAGAGTTAAACAGAATTAAACAGAGGCAGACAGAGTTAAATAGATTGAAACAGAGGCAAACAGAGTTCAACAGATATAAACAGAGTTCAACAGATTTAAACAGAGTTAAACAGAGGCAAACAGAGGGAAACAGAGTGAAACAGAGTTAAACAGAGGCAACCAGAGTTAAGCAGAGTTAATCAGAGGTAAACAGAGTGAAACAGATTTAAACAGACGCAAACAGAGTTAAAGAGAGTTGAACAGATGCAAAAAGAGTTAAACAGAGGCAAACAGAGTTAAACAGATTTAAACAGAGTTAAACAGAGTTAAACAGACGCGAACAGAGTTAAACAGAGTTAAACATAGGCAAACAGAATTCAAAATAGTTAAATAGAGTTAATCAGAGGCAAACAGAAGGAAACTGAGTTAAACAAAGTTAAACAGAGGCAAAGTTAAACAGAGTTAAACAGAGGCAAACAGAGTTAAACAGAGTTAAACAGAGACAAACAGAGTTAAACAGAGTTCAACACAGGCAAACAGAGTGAAAGAGCGTTAAACAGAGGGAAAGAGATTTAAATAGAGTTAAACAGATGCAAACAGAGTTAAACAGAGTTAAACAGAGGCAAACAGAGTGAAACAGAGTTAAACAGAGGCACACAGAGTTAAACAGAGTTGAGCAGAGGGAAACAGAGTTAAACAGAGTTAAACAGAGGCATAAGGAGTTCAGCAGAGTTAAACAGAGGCATACAGAGTAAAACAGAGTTAAGCAGAGGGAACCAGAGTTAAACAGAGTTAAACAGAGGCAAACAGAGGTAAAGTGAGAGAAACAGAGTTAAACAGAGGCACACAGAGTTAAACAGAGTTGGACAGAGGCAAACAGCTTTAAACTGCATTAAACAGAGGCAAACAGAGTAAAGCAGATGCAAACAGAGTTAAACGAGTTAAACAGAGGCATACAGAGTTAACCAGAGGCAAACAGAGTTAAACAGCGTTAGACAGAGGCAAACAGCGTTCAAAAGAGTTAAACAGAGGCAATCAGAGTTAAACAGAATTAAACAGAGGCAGACAGAGTTAAATAGATTGAAACAGAGACAAACAGAGTTCAACAGAGATAAACAGAGTTCAACAGAGTTAACCAGAGTTAAACAGAGGCAGACAGAGGGAAACAGAGTGAAACAGAGGCAAACAGAAGCAACCAGAGTTAAGCAGAGTTAATCAGAGGTAAACAGAGTGAAACAGATTTAAACAGACGCAAACAGAGTTAAAGAGAGTTGAACAGAGGCAAACAGAGTTAAACAGAGGCAAACAGAGTTAAACAGATTTAAACAGAGTTAAACAGAGTTAAACATAGGCAAACAGAATTCAAAATAGTTAAATAGAGTTAATCAGAGGCAAACAGAAGGAAACTGAGTTAAACAGAGTTAAACAGATGCAAACAGAGTTAAACAGAGTTAAACAGAGGCAAACAGAGTTAAATAGAGTTAAACAGAGGCATACAGAGTTCAACAAATTTAAACAGAGGCAAACAGAGTTAGACAGCGTTAAACAGAGGCAAAGAGAGTTAAATAGAGTTAAACAGAGGCAAACAGAGTTAAACAGAATTAAACAGAGGCAAACAGAGTTAAACAGAGTTAAACAGAGGCAAACAGATTTAAATAGAGTTCAACAGAGGGAAATAGAGTTCAATAGAGTTAAACAGAGGCATACAAATTTAAGCAGAGTTAAACAGATGCAATCAGAGTTAAACAGAGTTAAACAGTGGCAAACAGAGTGAAATAGATTGAAACAGAGGCCAACAGAGTTGAACAGAGATAAACAGAGTTCAACAGAGTTAAACAGAGGCTAACAGATTTAAACAGAGTTGAACAGAGTCAAACTGAGTTAAACAGAGTTAAACACAGGCAAACAGAGTTCAACAGAGTTAAACAGAGTTAAACAGAAGCAAACAGAGGTAAACGGAGTGAAACAGAGTTAACCAGAGGCATAGAGAGTTAAACAGAGTTGAACAGAGGCAAACAGAGTTAAACAGAGTTAAACAGAGGCAAACAGAGTTAAGCAGAGGCAAACAGACTTAAACGAGTTAAACAGAGGCATACAGAGTTAAGTAGATTTAAACAGAGGCAAACAGTTAAACAGCGTTAAACAGAGGCAAACAGCGTTAAATAGAGTTAAACAGAAGCAATCAGAGGCAAACAGAGGCAAACAGAGTTAAATAGATTGAAACAGAGGCAAACAGAGTTCAACAGAGATAAACAGAGTTCAACAGACTTAAACAGAGTTAGACAGATGCAAACAGAGGGAAACAGAGTGAAAAAGAGTGAAACAGAGGCATACAGATTTAAACAGAGTTGAACAGAAGCAAACAGAGCAGAACAGAGTTAAAAAGAGTTAAACAGAGTTGAACAGAGGCA
The DNA here is from genome assembly GCA_026770705.1 of Isurus oxyrinchus. Taxonomy (NCBI): domain Eukaryota; kingdom Metazoa; phylum Chordata; class Chondrichthyes; order Lamniformes; family Lamnidae; genus Isurus; species Isurus oxyrinchus. The sequence continues at coordinate 12,210 of JANJGN010002120.1, forward strand.
AACAGAGTTAAACAGAGTTAAACAGAGGCAAACAGAGTTAAGCAGAGGCAAACAGACTTAAACGTGTTAAACAGAGGCATACAGAGTTCAACAGATTAAAACAGAGGCAAACAGAGTTAAACAGCGTTAGACAGAGGCAAACAGCGTTAAACAGAGTTAAACAGAGGCTATCAGAATTAAACAGAATTAAACAGAGGCAGACAGAGTTAAATAGATTGAAACAGAGGCATACAGAGTTAAACAGAGTTGAGCAGAGGGAAACAGAGTTAAACAGAGTTAAACAGAGGCATAAGGAGTTCAGCAGAGTTAAACAGAGGCATACAGAGTAAAACAGAGTTAAGCAGAGGGAACCAGAGTTAAACAGAGTTAAACAGAGGCAAACAGAGGTAAAGTGAGAGAAACAGAGTTAAACAGAGGCACACAGAGTTAAACAGAGTTAAACAGAGGCACACAGAGTTAAACAGAGTTGAGCAGAGGGAAACAGAGTTAAACAGAGTTAAACAGAGGCATAAGGAGTTCAGCAGAGTTAAACAGAGGCATACAGAGTAAAACAGAGTTAAGCAGAGGGAACCAGAGTTAAACAGAGTTAAACAGAGGCAAACAGAGGTAAAGTGAGAGAAACAGAGTTAAACAGAGGCACACAGAGTTAAACAGAGTTGGACAGAGGCAAACAGCTTTAAACTGCATTAAACAGAGGCAAACAGAGTAAAGCAGATGCAAACAGAGTTAAACGAGTTAAACAGAGGCATACAGAGTTAACCAGAGGCAAACAGAGTTAAACAGCGTTAGACAGAGGCAAACAGCGTTCAATAGAGTTAAACAGAGGCAATCAGAGTTAAACAGAATTAAACAGAGGCAGGCAGAGTTAAATAGATTGAAACAGAGACAAACAGAGTTCAACAGAGATAAACAGAGTTCAACAGAGTTAACCAGAGTTAAACAGAGGCAAACAGAGGGAAACAGAGTGAAACAGAGTTAAACAGAGGCAACCAGAGTTAAGCAGAGTTAATCAGAGGTAAACAGAGTGAAACAGATTTAAACAGACGCAAACAGAGTTAAAGAGAGTTGAACAGAGGCAAACAGAGTTAAACAGAGGCAAACAGAGTTAAACAGATTTAAACAGAGTTAAACAGAGTTAAACATAGGCAAACAGAATTCAAAATAGTTAAATAGAGTTAATCAGAGGCAAACAGAAGGAAACTGAGTTAAACAGAGTTAAACAGATGCAAACAGAGTTAAACAGAGGCAAACAGAGTTACACAGAGTTAAACAGAGGCATACAGAGTTCAACAAATTTAAACAGAGGCAAACAGAGTTAGACAGCGTTAAACAGAGGCAAAGAGAGTTAAATAGAGTTAAACAGAGGCAAACAGAGTTAAACAGAATTAAACAGAGGCAAACAGAGTTAAACAGAGGCAAACAGATTTAAATAGAGTTCAACAGAGGGAAATAGAGTTCAATAGAGTTAAACAGAGGCATACAAGTTTAAGCAGAGTTAAACAGATGCAATCAGAGTTAAACAGAGTTAAACCGTGGTAAACAGAGTTAAATAGATTGAAACAGAGGCCAACAGAGTTGAACAGAGAAAAACAGAGTTCAACAGAGTTAAACAGAGGCTAACAGATTCAAACAGAGTTGAACAGAGTCAAACTGAGTTAAACAGAGTTAAACATAGGCAAACAGAGTTCAACAGAGTTAAACAGAAGCAAACAGAGGTAAACGGAGTGAAACAGAGTTAACCAGAGGCATAGAGAGTTAAACAGAGTTGAACAGAGGCAAACAGAGTTAAACAGAGTTAAACAGAGGCAAACAGAGTTAAGCAGAGGCAAACAGACTTAAACGAGTTAAACAGAGGCATACAGAGTTAGACAGATTTAAACAGAGGCAAACTGTTAAACAGCGTTAAACAGAAGCAAACAGATTTAAATAGAGTTAAAGAGATGCAATCAGAGTTAAACAGAGGCAAACAGAGTTAAATAGATTGAAACAGAGGCAAACAGAGTTCAACAGAGATAAACAGAGTTCAACAGAGTTAACCAGAGTTAAACAGAGGCAAACAGAGGGAAACAGAGTGAAACAGAGGCAAACAGAAGCAACCAGAGTTAAGCAGAGTTAATCAGAGGTAAACAGAGTGAAACAGATTTAAACAGACGCAAACAGAGTTAAAGAGAGTTGAACAGAGGCAAACAGAGTTAAACAGAGGCAAACAGAGTTAAACAGATTTAAACAGAGTTAAACAGAGTTAAACATAGGCAAACAGAATTCAAAATAGTTAAATAGAGTTAATCAGAGGCAAACAGAAGGAAAATGAGTTAAACAGAGTTAAACAGATGCAAACAGAGTTAAACAGAGTTAAACAGAGGCAAACAGAGTTAAATAGAGTTAAACAGAGGCATACAGAGTTCAACAAATTTAAACAGAGGCAAACAGAGTTAGACAGCGTTAAACAGAGGCAAACAGAGTTAAATAGAGTTAAACAGAGGCAAACAGAGTTAAACAGAATTAAACAGAGGCAAACAGAGTTAAACAGATTTAAACAGAGGCAAACAGATTTAAATAGAGTTCAACAGAGGGAAATAGAGTTCAATAGAGTTAAACAGAGGCATACAAGTTTAAGCAGAGTTAAACAGATGCAATCAGAGTTAAACAGAGTTAAACAGTGGCAAACAGAGTTAAATAGATTGAAACAGAGGCCAACAGAGTTGAACAGAGATAAACAGAGTTCAACAGAGTTAAACAGAGGCTAACAGATTTAAACAGAGTTGAACAGAGTCAAACTGAGTTAAACAGAGTTAAACACAGGCAAACAGAGTTCAACAGAGTTAAACAGAGTTAAACAGAAGCACACAGAGGTAAACGGAGTGAAACGGAGTTAACCAGAGGCATAGAGAGTTAAACAGAGTTGAACAGAGGCAAACAGAGTTAAACAGAGTTAAACAGAGGCAAACAGAGTTAAGCAGAGGCAAACAGACTTAAACGAGTTAAACAGAGGCATACAGAGTTAAGTAGATTTAAACAGAGGCAAACAGTTAAACAGCGTTAAACAGAGGCAAACAGCGTTAAATAGAGTTAAACAGAAGCAATCAGAGTTAAACAGAGGCAAACAGAGTTAAATAGATTGAAACAGAGGCAAACAGAGTTCAACAGAGATAAACAGAGTTCAACAGACTTAAACAGAGTTAGACAGATGCAAACAGAGGGAAACAGAGTGAAAAAGAGTGAAACAGAGGCATACAGATTTAAACAGAGGCAAACAGAGCAGAACAGAGTTAAAAAGAGTTAAACAGAGTTGAACAGAGGCAAACAGAGTTAAACAGAGTTAAACAGAGGCAAACAGAGTTAAGCAGAGGCAAACAGACTTAAACGTGTTAAACAGAGGCATACAGAGTTCAACAGATTTAAACAGAGGCAAACAGAGTTAAACAGCGTTAGACAGAGGCAAACAGCTTTAAATAGAGTTAAACAGAGGCTATCAGAATTGAACAGAATTAAACAGAGGCAGACAGAGTTAAATAGATTGAAACAGAGGCATACAGAGTTCAACAGAGATAAACAGATTTCAACAGAGTTAAACAGGGTTAAACAGAGGCAAACAGAGGGAAACAGAGTGAAACAGAGTTAAACAAGGGCAACCAGAGTTAAGCAGAGTTAATCAGAGGTAAACAGAGTGAAACAGATTTAAACAGACGCAAACAGAGTTAAAAAGAGTTGAACAGACGCAAAAAGAGTTAAACAGAGGCAAACAGAGTTAAACAGATTTAAACAGAGTTAAACAGAGTTAAACAGAGGCGAACAGAGGTAAACAGAGTTAAACATAGGCAAACAGAATTCAAAATAGTTAAATAGAGTTAATCAGAGGCAAACAGAAGGAAACTGAGTTAAACAGAGTTAAACAGAGGCAAAGTTAAACAGAGTTAAACAGAGGCAAACAGAGTTAAACAGAGTTAAACAGAGGCATACAGAGTTCAACAGAGTTAAACAGAGGCATACAGAGTTAAGCAGATGCAAACAGAGTTAAACGAGTTAAACAGTGGCATACAGAGTTAACCAGAGGCAAACAGAGTTAAACAGTGTTAGACAGAGGCAAACAGCGTTAAATAGAGTTAAACAGAGGCAATCAGAGTTAAACAGAATTAAACAGAGGCAGACAAAATAAATAGATTGAAACAGAGGCAAACAGAGTTCAACAGATATAAACAGTGTTCAACAGATTTAAACAGAGTTAAACAGAGGCAAACAGAGGGAAACAGAGTGAAACAGAGTTAAACAGAGGCAACCAGAGTTAAGCAGAGTTAATCAGAGGTAAACAGAGTGAAACAGATTTAAACAGACGCAAACAGAGTTAAAGAGAGTTGAACAGATGCAAAAATAGTTAAACAGAGGCAAACAGAGTTAAACAGATTTAAACAGAGTTAAACAGAGTTAAACAGATGCGAACAGAGTTAAACAGAGTTAAACATAGGCAAACAGAATTCAAAATAGTTAAATAGAGTTAATCAGAGGCAAACAGAAGGAAACTGAGTTAAACAAAGTTAAACAGAGGCAAAGTTATACAGAGTTAAACAGAGGCAAACAGAGTTAAACAGAGTTAAACAGAGGCAAACAGAGTTAAACAGAGTTCAACACAGGCAAAGAGAGTTCAACAGAGTTAAACAGAAGCAAACAGAGGTAAACGGAGTGAAACAGAGTTAACCAGAGGCATAGAGAGTTAAACAGAGTTGAACAGAGGCAAACAGAGTTAAACGGAGTTAAACAGAGGCAAACAGAGTTAAGCAGAGGCAAACAGACTTAAACGAGTTAAACAGAGGCATACAGAGTTAGACAGATTTAAACAGAGGCAAACAGTTAAACAGCGTTAAACAGAGGCAAACAGAATTAAATAGAGTTAAACAGAAGCAATCAGAGTTAAACAGAGGCAAACAGAGTTAAATAGATTGAAACAGAGGCAAACAGAGTTCAACAGAGATAAACAGAGTTCAACAGACTTAAACAGAGTTAGACAGATGCAAACAGAGGGAAACAGAGTGAAAAAGAGTGAAACAGAGGCATACAGATTTAAACAGATTTGAACAGAGGCAAACAGAGTTGAACAGAGTTAAAAAGAGTTAAACAGAGTTGAATAGAGGCATACAGAGTTAAATAGATTGAAACAGAGGCAAACAGAGCTGAACAGATATAAACAGAGCACAACAGAGTTAATCAGAGTTAAACAGAGGGAAACGGAGTTAAACAGAGTTAAACCAAGGCACACAGAGTTAAACAGAGTTGAACAGAGGCAAACAGAGTTAAACAGAGTTAAACAGAGGCAAACAGAGTTAAGCAGAGGCAAACAGACTTAAACGTGTTAAACAGAGGCATACAGAGTTCAACAGATTTAAACAGAGGCAAACAGAGTTAAACAGCGTTAGACAGAGGCAAACAGCGTTAAATAGAGTTAAACAGAGGCTATCAGAATTAAACAGAATTAAACAGAGGCAGACAGAGTTAAATAGATTGAAACAGAGGCATACAGAGTTCAACAGAGATAAACAGATTTCAACAGAGTTAAATAGGGTTAAACAGAGGCAAACAGAGGGAAACAGAGTGAAACAGAGTTAGACAAGGGCAACCAGAGTTAAGCAGAGTTAATCAGAGGTAAACAGAGTGAAACAGATTTAAACAGACGCAAACAGAGTTAAAAAGAGTTGAACAGACGCAAAAAGAGTTAAACAGAGGCAAACAGAGTTAAACAGATTTAAGCAGAGTTAAACAGAGTTAAACAGAGGCGAAACAGAGGTAAACAGAGTTAAACATAGGCAAACAGAATTCAAAATAGTTAAATAGAGCTAATCAGAGGCAAACAGAAGGAAACTGAGTGAAACAGTGTTAAACAGAGGCAAAGTTAAACAGAGTTAAACAGAGGCAAACAGAGTTAAACAGAGTTAAACAGAGGCATACAGAGTTCAACAGAGTTAAACAGAGGCATACAGAGTTAAGCAGATGCAAACAGAGTTAAACGAGTTAAACAGAGGCATACAGAGTTAACCAGAGGCAAACAGAGTTAAACAGTGTTAGACGGAGGCAAACAGCGTTAAATAGAGGTAAACAGAGGCAATCAGAGTTAAACAGAATTAAACAGAGGCAGACAGAGTTAAATAGATTGAAACAGAGGCAAACAGATTTCAACAGAGATAAACAGAGTTCAACAGAGTTAACCGGAGTTCAACAGAGGCAAACAGAGGGAAACAGAGTGAAACAGAGGCAAACAGAAGCAACCAGAGTTAAGCAGAGTTAATCAGAGGTAAACAGAGTGAAACAGATTTAAACAGACGCAAACAGAGTTAAAGAGAGTTGAACAGAGGCAAACAGAGTTAAACAGAATTAAACAGAGGCAAACAGAGTTAAACAGAGTTAAACAGAGGCAAACAGATTTAAATAGAGTTCAACAGAGGGAAATAGAGTTCAATAGAGTTAAACAGAGGCATACAAGTTTAAGCAGAGTTAAACAGATGCAATCAGAGTTAAACAGAGTTAAACAGTGGCAAACAGAGTTAAATAGATTGAAACAGAGGCCAACAGAGTTGAACAGAGATAAACAGAGTTCAACAGAGTTAAACAGAGGCTAACAGATTTAAACAGAGTTGAACAGAGTCAAACTGAGTTAAACAGAGTTAAACACAGGCAAACAGAGTTCAACAGAGTTAAACAGAGTTAAACAGAAGCAAACAGAGGTAAACGGAGTGAAACGGAGTTAACCAGAGGCATAGAGAGTTAAACAGAGTTGAACAGAGGCAAACGGAGTTAAACAGAGTTAAACAGAGGCAAACAGAGTTAAGCAGAGGCAAACAGACTTAAACGAGTTAAACAGAGGCATACAGAGTTAAGTAGATTTAAACAGAGGCAAACAGTTAAACAGCGTTAAACAGAGGCAAACAGCGTTAAATAGAGTTAAACAGAAGCAATCAGAGTTAAACAGAGGCAAACAGAGTTAAATAGATTGAAACAGAGGCAAACAGAGTTCAACAGAGATAAACAGAGTTCAACAGACTTAAACAGAGTTAGACAGATGCAAACAGAGGGAAACAGAGTGAAAAAGAGTGAAACAGAGGCATACAGATTTAAACAGAGGCAAACAGAGCAGAACAGAGTTAAAAAGAGTTAAACAGAGTTGAACAGAGGCAAACAGAGTTAAACAGAGTTAAACAGAGGCAAACAGAGTTAAGCAGAGGCAAACAGACTTAAACGTGTTAAACAGAGGCATACAGAGTTCAACAGATTTAAACAGAGGCAAACAGAGTTAAACAGCGTTAGACAGAGGCAAACAGCTTTAAATAGAGTTAAACAGAGGCTATCAGAATTGAACAGAATTAAACAGAGGCAGACAGAGTTAAATAGATTGAAACAGAGGCATACAGAGTTCAATAGAGATAAACAGATTTCAACAGAGTTAAACAGGGTTAAGCAGAGGCAAACAGAGGGAAACAGAGTGAAACAGAGTTAAACAAGGGCAACCAGAGTTAAGCAGAGTTAATCAGAGGTAAACAGAGTGAAACAGATTTAAACAGACGCAAACAGAGTTAAAAAGAGTTGAACAGACGCAAAAAGAGTTAAACAGAGGCAAACAGAGTTAAACAGATTTAAACAGAGTTAAACAGAGTTAAACAGAGGCGAACAGAGGTAAACAGAGTTAAACATAGGCAAACAGAATTCAAAATAGTTAAATAGAGTTAATCAGAGGCAAACAGAAGGAAACTGAGTTAAACAGAGTTAAACAGAGGCAAAGTTAAACAGAGTTAAACAGAGGCAAACAGAGTTAAACAGAGTTAAACAGAGGCATACAGAGTTCAACAGAGTTAAACAGAGGCATACAGAGTTAAGCAGATGCAAACAGAGTTAAACGAGTTAAACAGTGGCATACAGAGTTAACCAGAGGCAAACAGAGTTAAACAGTGTTAGACAGAGGCAAACAGCGTTAAATAGAGTTAAACAGAGGCAATCAGAGTTAAACAGAATTAAACAGAGGCAGACAAAATAAATAGATTGAAACAGAGGCAAACAGAGTTCAACAGATATAAACAGAGTTCAACAGATTTAAACAGAGTTAAACAGAGGCAAACAGAGGGAAACAGAGTGAAACAGAGTTAAACAGAGGCAACCAGAGTTAAGCAGAGTTAATCAGAGGTAAACAGAGTGAAACAGATTTAAACAGACGCAAACAGAGTTAAAGAGAGTTGAACAGATGCAAAAATAGTTAAACAGAGGCAAACAGAGTTAAACAGATTTAAACAGAGTTAAACAGAGTTAAACAGATGCGAACAGAGTTAAACAGAGTTAAACATAGGCAAACAGAATTCAAAATAGTTAAATAGAGTTAATCAGAGGCAAACAGAAGGAAACTGAGTTAAACAAAGTTAAACAGAGGCAAAGTTATACAGAGTTAAACAGAGGCAATCAGAGTTAAACAGAGTTAAACAGAGGCAAACAGAGTTAAACAGAGTTCAACACAGGCAAAGAGAGTTCAACAGAGTTAAACAGAAGCAAACAGAGGTAAACGGAGTGAAACAGAGTTAACCAGAGGCATAGAGAGTTAAACAGAGTTGAACAGAGGCAAACAGAGTTAAACGGAGTTAAACAGAGGCAAACAGAGTTAAGCAGAGGCAAACAGACTTAAACGAGTTAAACAGAGGCATACAGAGTTAGACAGATTTAAACAGAGGCAAACAGTTAAACAGCGTTAAACAGAGGCAAACAGATTTAAATAGAGTTAAACAGAAGCAATCAGAGTTAAACAGAGGCAAACAGAGTTAAATAGATTGAAACAGAGGCAAACAGAGTTCAACAGAGATAAACAGAGTTCAACAGACTTAAACAGAGTTAGACAGATGCAAACAGAGGGAAACAGAGTGAAAAAGAGTGAAACAGAGGCATACAGATTTAAACAGATTTGAACAGAGGCAAACAGAGTTGAACAGAGTTAAAAAGAGTTAAACAGAGTTGAATAGAGGCATACAGAGTTAAATAGATTGAAACAGAGGCAAACAGAGCTGAACAGATATAAACAGAGCACAACAGAGTTAATCAGAGTTAAACAGAGGGAAACGGAGTTAAACAGAGTTAAACCAAGGCACACAGAGTTAAACAGAGTTGAACAGAGGCAAACAGAGTTAAACAGAGTTAAACAGAGGCAAACAGAGTTAAGCAGAGGCAAACAGACTTAAACGTGTTAAACAGAGGCATACAGAGTTCAACAGATTTAAACAGAGGCATACAGAGTTAAACAGCGTTAGACAGAGGCAAACAGCGTTAAATAGAGTTAAACAGAGGCTATCAGAATTAAACAGAATTAAACAGAGGCAGACAGAGTTAAATAGATTGAAACAGAGGCATACAGAGTTCAACAGAGATAAACAGATTTCAACAGAGTTAAACAGGGTTAAACAGAGGCAAACAGAGGGAAACAGAGTGAAACAGAGTTAAACAAGGGCAACCAGAGTTAAGCAGAGTTAATCAGAGGTAAACAGAGTGAAACAGATTTAAACAGACGCAAACAGAGTTAAAAAGAGTTGAACAGACGCAAAAAGAGTTAAACAGAGGCAAACAGAGTTAAATAGATTTAAACAGAGTTAAACAGAGTTAAACAGAGGCGAACAGAGGTAAACAGAGTTAAACATAGGCAAACAGAATTCAAAATAGTTAAATAGAGCTAATCAGAGGCAAACAGAAGGAAACTGAGTGAAACAGTGTTAAACAGAGGCAAAGTTAAACAGAGTTAAACAGAGGCAAACAGAGTTAAACAGAGTTAAACAGAGGCATACAGAGTTCAACAGAGTTAAACAGAGGCATACAGAGTTAAGCAGATGCAAACAGAGTTAAACGAGTTAAACAGAGGCATACAGAGTTAACCAGAGGCAAACAGAGTTAAACAGTGTTAGACGGAGGCAAACAGTGTTAAATAGAGGTAAACAGAGGCAATCAGAGTTAAACAGAATTAAACAGAGGCAGACAGAGTTAAATAGATTGAAACAGAGGCAAACAGATTTCAACAGAGATAAACAGAGTTCAACAGAGTTAACCGGAGTTCAACAGAGGCAAACAGAGGGAAACAGAGTGAAACAGAGGCAAACAGAAGCAACCAGAGTTAAGCAGAGTTAATCAGAGGTAAACAGAGTGAAACAGATTTAAACAGACGCAAACAGAGTTAAAGAGAGTTGAACAGAGGCAAACAGAGTTAAACAGAGGCAAACAGAGTTAAACAGATTTAAACAGAGTTAAACAGAGTTAAACATAGGCAAACAGAATTCAAAATAGTTAAATAGAGTTAATCAGAGGCAAACAGAAGGAAACTGAGTTAAACAGAGTTAAACAGATGCAAACAGAGTTAAACAGAGGCAAACAGAGTTACACAGAGTTAAACAGAGGCATACAGAGTTCAACAAATTTAAACAGAGGCAAACAGAGTTAGACAGCGTTAAACAGAGGCAAAGAGAGTTAAATAGAGTTAAACAGAGGCAAACAGAGTTAAACAGAATTAAACAGAGGCAAACAGAGTTAAACAGAGGCAAACAGATTTAAATAGAGTTCAACAGAGGGAAATAGAGTTCAATAGAGTTAAACAGAGGCATACAAGTTTAAGCAGAGTTAAACAGATGCAATCAGAGTTAAACAGAGTTAAACCGTGGTAAACAGAGTTAAATAGATTGAAACAGAGGCCAACAGAGTTGAACAGAGAAAAACAGAGTTCAACAGAGTTAAACAGAGGCCAACAGATTCAAACAGAGTTGAACAGAGTCAAACTGAGTTAAACAGAGTTAAACATAGGCAAACAGAGTTCAACAGAGTTAAACAGAAGCAAACAGAGGTAAACGGAGTGAAACAGAGTTAACCAGAGGCATAGAGAGTTAAACAGAGTTGAACAGAGGCAAACAGAGTTAAACAGAGTTAAACAGAGGCAAACAGAGTTAAGCAGAGGCAAACAGACTTAAACGAGTTAAACAGAGGCATACAGAGTTAGACAGATTTAAACAGAGGCAAACTGTTAAACAGCGTTAAACAGAAGCACACAGATTTAAATAGACTTAAAGAGATGCAATCAGAGTTAAACAGAGGCAAACAGAGTTAAATAGATTGAAACAGAGGCAAACAGAGTTCAACAGAGATAAACAGAGTTCAACAGACTTAAACAGAGTTAGACAGATGCAAACACAGGGAAACAGAGTGAAAAAGAGTGAAACAGAGGCTTACAGATTTAAACAGAGTTGAACAGAGGCAAACAGAGTAAAATAGAGTTAAAAAGAGTTAAACAGAGTTGAACAGAGGCATACAGAGTTAAATAGATTGAAACAGAGGCAAACAGAGCTGAACTGATATAAACAGAGTAGAACAGAGTTAAACAGAATTAAACAGAGGGAAACGAAGTTAAACAGAGTTAAACCGAGGCACACAGAGTTAAACAGAGTAGAACAGAGGCAAACAGAGTTAAACAGAGTTAAACAGAGTTAAGCAGAGGCAAACAGAGTGAAACAGAGTTAAACAGAGGCAACCAGAGTTAAGCAGAGTTAATCAGAGGTAAACAGAGTGAAACAGATTTAAACAGACGCAAGCAGAGTTAAAGAGAGTTGAACAGATGCAAAAAAAGTTAAACAGAGGCAAACAGAGTTAAACAGATTTAAACAGAGTTAAACAGAGGCGAACAGAGTTAAACAGAGTTAAACAGAGGCAAACAGAGTTAAACAGAGTTCAACACAGGCAAAGAGAGTGAAAGAGCGTTAAACAGAGGGAAACAGATTTAAATAGAGTTAAACAGATGCAAACAGAGTTAAACAGAATAAAAGTGAAGCAAACAGAGTTAAACAGAGTTGAACAGAGGCAAACAGAGTTCAACAGAGTTAAACCGAGGCATACAGAGTTAAACAGAGTTGAGCAGAGGGAAACAGAGTTAAACAGAGTTAAACAGAGGCATAAGGAGTTCAGCAGAGTTAAACAGAGGCATACAGAGTTAAACAGAGTTAAGCAGAGGGAAACAGAGTTAAACAGAGGCAAACAGAGGTAAAATGAGTGAAACAGAGTTAAACAGAGGCACACAGAGTTAAACAGAGTTGAGCAGAGGGAAACAGAGTTAAACATAGTTAAACAGAGGCATAAGGAGTTCAGCAGAGTTAAACAGAGGCATACAGAGTAAAACAGAGTAAAGCAGAGGGAAACAGAGTTAAACAGAGTTAAACAGAGGCACACAGAGGTAAAGTGAGTGAAACAGAGTTAAATAGAGGCACACAGAGTTAAACAGAGTTGGACAGAGGCAAACAGCTTTAAACCGCGTTAAACAGAGGCAAACAGAGTTAAGCAGAGGCAAACAGAGTTAAACGAGTTAAACAGAGGCATACAGAGTTAACCAGAGGCAAACAGAGTTAAACAGCGTTAGACAGAGGCAAACAGCGTTCAATAGAGTTAAACAGAGGCAATCAGAGTTAAACAGAATTAAACAGAGGCAGACAGAGTTAAATAGATTGAAACAGAGGCAAACAGAGTTCAACAGAGATAAACAGAGTTCAACAGAGTTAACCAGAGTTAAACAGAGGCAAACAGAGGGAAAGAGAGTGAAACAGAGGCAAACAGAGGCAACCAGAGTTAAGCAGAGTTAATCAGAGGTAAACAGAGTGAAACAGATTGAAACAGACGCAAACAGAGTTAAAGAGAGTTGAACAGAGGCAAACAGAGTTAAACAGAGGCAAACAGAGTTAAACAGATTTAAACAGAGTTAAACAGAGTTAAACATAGGCAAACAGAATTCAAAATAGTTAAATAGAGTTAATCAGAGGCAAACAGAAGGAAACTGAGTTAAACAGAGTTAAACAGATGCAAACAGAGTTAAACAGAGGCAAACAGAGTTACACAGATTTAAACAGAGGCATACAGAGTTCAACAAATTTAAACAGAGGCCAACACATTTAGACAGCGTTAAAGAGAGGCAAAGAGAGTCAAATAGAGTAATACAGAGGCAAACAGAGTTAAACAGAATTAAACAGAGGCAAACAGAGTTAAACAGAGGCAAACAGATTTAAATAGAGTTCAACAGAGGGAAATAGAGTTCAATAGAGTTAAACAGAGGCATACAAGTTTAAGCAGAGTTAAACAGATGCAATCAGAGTTAAACAGAGTTAAACCGTGGTAAACAGAGTTAAATAGATTGAAACAGAGGCCAACAGAGTTGAACAGAGATAAACAGAGTTCAACAGAGTTAAACAGAGGCTAACAGATTCAAACAGAGTTGAACAGAGTCAAACTGAGTTAAACAGAGTTAAACATAGGCAAACAGAGTTCAACAGAGTTAAACAGAAGCAAACAGAGGTAAACGGAGTGAAACAGAGTTAACCAGAGGCATAGAGAGTTAAACAGAGTTGAACAGAGGCAAACAGAGTTAAACAGAGTTAAACAGAGGCAAACAGAGTTAAGCAGAGGCAAACAGACTTAAACGAGTTAAACAGAGGCATACAGAGTTAGACAGATTTAAACAGAGGCAAACTGTTAAACAGCGTTAAACAGAAGCAAACAGATTTAAATAGAGTTAAAGAGATGCAATCAGAGTTAAACAGAGGCAAACAGAGTTAAATAGATTGAAACAGAGGCAAACAGAGTTCAACAGAGATAAACAGAGTTCAACAGACTTAAACAGAGTTAGACAGATGCAAACACAGGGAAACATAGTGAAACAGAGGCATACAGATTTAAACAGAGTTGGACAGAGGCAAACAGCTTTAAACCGCGTTAAACAGAGGCAAACAGAGTTAAGCAGAGGCAAACAGAGTTAAACGAGTTAAACAGAGGCATACAGAGTTAACCAGAGGCAAACAGAGTTAAACAGCGTTAGACAGAGGCAAACAGCGTTCAATAGAGTTAAACAGAGGCAATCAGAGTTAAACAGAATTAAACAGAGGCAGACAGAGTTAAATAGATTGAAACAGAGGCAAACAGAGTTCAACAGAGATAAACAGAGTTCAACAGAGTTAACCAGAGTTAAACAGAGGCAAACAGAGGGAAAGAGAGTGAAACAGAGGCAAACAGAGGCAACCAGAGTTAAGCAGAGTTAATCAGAGGTAAACAGAGTGAAACAGATTGAAACAGACGCAAACAGAGTTAAAGAGAGTTGAACAGAGGCAAACAGAGTTAAACAGAGGCAAACAGAGTTAAACAGATTTAAACAGAGTTAAACAGAGTTAAACATAGGCAAACAGAATTCAAAATAGTTAAATAGAGTTAATCAGAGGCAAACAGAAGGAAACTGAGTTAAACAGAGTTAAACAGATGCAAACAGAGTTAAACAGAGGCAAACAGAGTTACACAGATTTAAACAGAGGCATACAGAGTTCAACAAATTTAAACAGAGGCCAACACATTTAGACAGCGTTAAAGAGAGGCAAAGAGAGTCAAATAGAGTAATACAGAGGCAAACAGAGTTAAACAGAATTAAACAGAGGCAAACAGAGTTAAACAGAGGCAAACAGATTTAAATAGAGTTCAACAGAGGGAAATAGAGTTCAATAGAGTTAAACAGAGGCATACAAGTTTAAGCAGAGTTAAACAGATGCAATCAGAGTTAAACAGAGTTAAACCGTGGTAAACAGAGTTAAATAGATTGAAACAGAGGCCAACAGAGTTGAACAGAGATAAACAGAGTTCAACAGAGTTAAACAGAGGCTAACAGAGTTAAACAGAGTTGAACAGAGTCAAACTGAGTTAAACAGAGTTAAACATAGGCAAACAGAGTTCAACAGAGTTAAACAGAAGCAAACAGAGGTAAACGGAGTGAAACAGAGTTAACCAGAGGCATAGAGAGTTAAACAGAGTTGAACAGAGGCAAACAGAGTTAAACAGAGTTAAACAGAGGCAAACAGAGTTAAGCAGAGGCAAACAGACTTAAACGAGTTAAACAGAGGCATACAGAGTTAGACAGATTTAAACAGAGGCAAACTGTTAAACAGCGTTAAACAGAAGCAAACAGATTTAAATAGAGTTAAAGAGATGCAATCAGAGTTAAACAGAGGCAAACAGAGTTAAATAGATTGAAACAGAGGCAAACAGAGTTCAACAGAGATAAACAGAGTTCAACAGACTTAAACAGAGTTAGACAGATGCAAACACAGGGAAACATAGTGAAACAGAGGCATACAGATTTAAACAGAGTTGAACAGAGGCATACTGAGTTAAATAGATTGAAACAGAGGCAAACAGAGCTGAACTGATATAAACAGAGTACAACAGAGTTAAACAGAATTAAACAGAGGGAAACGAAGTTAAACAGAGTTAAACCGAGGCACACAGAGTTAAACAGAGTTGAACAGAGGCAAACAGAGTTAAACAGAGTTAAACAGAGTTAAACAGAGTTAAGCAGAGGCAAACAGAGTTAAACGAGTTAAACAGAGGCATACAGAGTTCAACAGATTTAAACAGAGGCAAACAGAGTTAAACAGCGTTAGACAGAGGCAAACAGCGTTAAATAGAGTTAAACAGAGGCAATCAGAGTTAAACAGAATTAAACAGAGGCAGACAGAGTTAAATAGATTGAAACAGAGGCAAACAGAGCTCAACAGATATAAACAGAGTTCAACAGATTTAAACAGAGTTAAACAGAGGCAAACAGAGGGAAACAGAGTGAAACAGAGTTAAACAGAGGCAACCAGAGTTAAGCAGACTTAATCAGAGGTAAACAGAGTGAAACAGATTTAAAAAGACGCAAACAGAGTTAAAGAGAGTTGAACAGATGCAAAAAGAGTTAAAGAAAGGCAAACAGAGTTAAACAGATTTAAACAGAGTTAAACAGAGTTAAACAGAGGCGAACAGAGTTAAACAGAGTTAAACATAGGCAAACAGAATTCAAAATAGTTAAATAGAGTTAATCAGAGGCAAACAGAAGGAAACTGAGTTAAACAAAGTTAAACAGAGGCAAAGTTAAACAGAGTTAAACAGAGGCAAACAGAGTTAAACAGAGTTAAACAGAGGCAAACAGAGTTAAACAGAGTTCAACACAGGCAAACAGAGTGAAAGAGCATTAAACAGAGGGAAACAGATTTAAATAGAGTTAAACAGATGCAAACAGAGTTAAACAGAATAAAAGTGAAGCAAACAGAGTTAAACAGAGTTGAACAGAGGCAAACAGAGTTCAACAGAGTTAAACAGAGGCATACAGAGTTAAACAGCGTTGAGCAGAGGGAAACAGAGTTAAACAGAGTTAAACAGAGGCATAAGGAGTTCAGCAGAGGTAAACAGAGGCATACAGAGTTAAACAGAGTTAAGCAGAGGGAAACAGAGTTAAACAGAGGCAAACAGAGGTAAACTGAGTGAAACAGAGTTAAACAGACGCACACAGAGTTAAACAGAGTTGAGCAGAGGGAAACAGAGTTAAACAGAGTTAAACAGAGGCATAATGAGTTCAGCAGATTTAAACAGAGGCATACAGAGTAAAACAGAGTTAAGCAGAGGGAACCAGAGTTAAACAGAGTTAAACAGAGGCAAACAGAGGTAAAGTGAGAGAAACAGAGTTAAACAGAGGCACACAGAGTTAAACAGAGTTGGACAGAGGCAAACAGCTTTAAACTGCATTAAACAGAGGCAAACAGAGTAAAGCAGATGCAAACAGAGTTAAACGAGTTAAACAGAGGCATACAGAGTTAACCAGAGGCAAACAGAGTTAAACAGCGTTAGACAGAGGCAAACAGCGTTCAATAGAGTTAAACAGAGGCAATCGGAGTTAAACAGAATTAAACAGAGGCAGACAGAGTTAAATAGATTGAAACAGAGACAAACAGAGTTCAACAGAGATAAACAGAGTTCAACAGAGTTAACCAGAGTTAAACAGAGGCAAACAGAGGGAAACAGAGTGAAACAGAGGCAAACAGAGGCAACCAGAGTTAAGCAGAGTTAATCAGAGGTAAACAGAGTGAAACAGATTTAAACAGACGCAAACAGAGTTAAAGAGAGTTGAACAGAGGCAAACAGAGTTAAACAGAGGCAAACAGAGTTAAACAGATTTAAACAGAGTTAAACAGAGTGAAACATAGGCAAACAGAATTCAAAATAGTTAAATAGAGTTAATCAGAGGCAAACAGAAGGAAACTGAGTTAAACAGAGTTAAACAGATGCAAACAGAGTTAAACAGAGTTAAACAGAGGCAAACAGAGTTAAATAGAGTTAAACAGAGGCATACAGAGTTCAACAAATTTAAACAGAGGCAAACAGAGTTAGACAGCGTTAAACAGAGGCAAACAGAGTTAAATAGAGTTAAACAGAGGCAAACAGAGTTAGACAGCGTTAAACAGAGGCAAACAGATTTAAACAGAGTTAAACAGAGGCAAACAGATTTAAATAGAGTTCAACAGAGGGAAATAGAGTTCAATAGAGTTAAACAGAGGCATACAAGTTTAAGCAGAGTTAAACAGATGCAATCAGAGTTAAACAGAGTTAAACAGTGGCAAACAGAGTTAAATAGATTGAAACAGAGGCCAACGGAGTTGAACAGAGATAAACAGAGTTCAACTGAGTTAAACAGAGGCATACAGAGTTAACCATAGGCAAACAGAGTTAAAATGCGTTAGACAGAGGCAAACAGCGTTAAATAGAGTTAAACAGAGGCAATCAGAGTTAAACAGAATTAAACAGAGGCAGACAGAGTTAAATGGATTGAAACAGAGGCAAACAGAGTTCAACAGAGTTAAACAGAGTTCAACAGAGTTAACCAGAGTTAAACAGAGTGAAACAGAGGCAAACAGAGGCAACCAGAGTTAAGCAGAGTTAATCAGAGGTAAACAGAGTGAAACAGATTTAAACAGACTTAAACAGAGTTAAAGAGAGTTGAACAGAGGCAAACAGAGTTAAACAGAGGCAAACAGAGTTAAACAGATTTAAACAGAGTTAAACAGAGTTAAACAGAGGCGAACAGAGTTCAGCAGATTTAAACAGAGGCAAACAGAGTTAAACAGCGTTAGACAGAGGCAAACAGCGTTAAATAGAGTTAAACAGAGGCAATCAGAGTTAAACAGAATTAAACAGAGGCAATCAGAGTTAAGCAGAATTAAACAGAGGCAGACAGAGTTAAATGGATTGAAACTGAGGCAAACAGAGTTCAACAGAGATAAACAGAGTTCAACAGAGTTAACCAGAGTTAAACAGAGGCAAACAGAGGGAAACAGAGTGAAACAGAGGAAAACAGAGGCAACCAGAGTTAAGCAGATTTAATCAGAGGTAAACAGAGTGAAACAGATTGAAACAGACGCAAACAGAGTTAAAGAGAGTTGAACAGAGGCAAACAGAGTTAAACAGAGGCAAACAGAGTTAAACAGATTTAAACAGAGTTAAACAGAGGCGAACAGAGTTAAACAGAGTTAAACATAGGCAAACAGAGTTCAAAATAGTTAAATAGAGTTAATCAGAGGCAAACAGAAGGAAACTGAGTTAAACAGAGTTAAACAGAGTCAAAGGTAAACAGAGTTAAACAGAGGCAAAAAGAGTTAAACAGAGTTAAACAGAGCATACAGAGTTCAACAGAGTTAAACAGAGGCATACAGAGTTAAACAGAGTTCAACAGACTTAAACAGAGTTAGACAGATGCAAACAGAGGGAAACAGAGTTAAACAGATTTAAACAGAGTTAAACACAGGCAAACAGAGGGAAACAGAGTTAAAGAGAGTTGAACAGATGCAAAAAGAGTTAAACAGAGTTAAACAGAGTTAAACAGAGGCGAACAGTGTGAAACAGATTTAAACAGACGCAAACAGAGTTAAAGAGAGTTGAACAGAGGCAAACAGAGTTAAACAGAGGCAAACAGAGTTAAACAGATTTAAACAGAGTTAAACAGAGTTAAACATAGGCAAACAGAATTCAAAATAATTAAATAGAGTTAATCAGAGGCAAACAGAAGGAAACTGAGTTAAACAGAGTTAAACAGAGGCAAAAAGAGTTAAACAGAGTTAAACAGAGCATACAGAGTTCAACAGAGTTAAACAGAGGCATACAGAGTTAAACAGATTTATACAGAGTTAAACATAGGCAAACAGAATTCAAAATAATTAAATAGAGTTAATCAGAGGCAAACAGAAGGAAACTGAGTTAAACAGAGTTAAACAGAGGCAAAGTTAAACAGAGTTAAACAGAGGCAAAAAGAGTTAAACAGAGTTAAACAGAGCATCCAGAGTTCAACAGAGTTAAACAGAGGCATACAGTGTTAAACAGAGTTCAACAGACTTAAACAGAGTTAGACAGATGCAAACAGAGGGAAACAGAGTTAAACAGAGTTAAACAGAGGCACACAGAGTTAAACAGAGTTGGACAGAGGCAAACAGCTTTAAACAGGGTTAAACAGAGGCAAACAGAGTTAAGCAGAGGCAAACAGAGTTAAACGAGTTAAACAGAGGCATACAGAGTTAACCAGAGGCAAACAGAGTTAAACAGCGTTAGACAGAGGCAAACAGCGTTAAATAGAGTTAAACAGAGGCAATCAGAGTTAAACAGAATTAAACAGAGGCAGACAGAGTTAAATGGATTGAAACAGAGGCAAACAGAGTTCAACAGAGTTAAACAGAGTTCAACAGAGTTAACCAGAGTTAAACAGAGGCAAACAAAGGCATACAGAGTGAAACAGAGGCAAACAGAGGCAACCAGATTTAAGCAGAGTTAATCAGAGGTAGACAGAGTGAAACAGATTTAAACAGACTTAAACAGAGTTAAAGAGAGTTGAACAGAGGCAAACAGAGTTAAACAGAGGCAAACAGAGTTAAACAGATTTAAACAGAGTTAAACAGAGTTAAACAGAGGCGAACAGAGTTCAACAGATTTAAACAGAGGCAAACAGAGTTAAACAGCGTTAGACAGAGGCAAACAGCGTTAAATAGAGTTAAACAGAGGCAATCAGAGTTAAACAGAATTAAACAGAGGCAGACAGAGTTAAATAGATTGAAACAGATGCAAACAGAGTTCAACAGAGATAAACAGAGTTCAACAGATTTAAACAGAGTTAAACAGAGGCAAGCAGAGTTAATCAGAGATAAACAGAGTTAAACAGAGGCAACCAGAGTTAAGCAGAGTTAATCAGTGGTAAACAGATTGAAACAGATTTAAACAGACGCAAATAGAGTTAAAGAGAGTTGTACAGATGCAAAAAGAGTCAAACAGAGGCAAACAGAGTTAAACAAATTTAAGCAGAGTTAAACAGAGTTAAACAGAGGTGAACAGAGTTAAACAGAGTTAAACAGAGGCAAGCAGAGTTCAACAGAGTTAAACAGAGGCAAGCAGAGTTAAACAAATTTAAGCAGAGTTAAACAGAGTTAAACAGAGGCGAACAGATTTAAACAGAGTTAAACATAGGCAAACAGAATTCAAAATAGTTAAATAGAGTTAATCAGAGGCAAAAAGAAGGAAACTGAGTTAAACAAAGTTAAACAGAGGCAAAGTTAAACAGAGTTAAACAGAGGCAAACAGAGTTAAACAGCGTTAAACAGAGGCAAGCAGAGTTCAACAGAGTTAAACAGAGGCATACAGAGTTAAACAGAGTTCAACAGAGGCAAAGAGAGTGAAAGAGCGTTAAACAGAGGGAAACTGATTTAAATAGAGTTAAACAGATGCAAACAGAGTTAAACAGAATAAAACTGAAGCAAACAGAGTTAAACAGAGTTGAACAGACGCAAACAGAGTTCAACAGAGTTAAACAGAGGCATACAGAGTTAAACAGAGTTGAGCAGTGGGAAACAGAGTTAAACAGAGTTAAACAGAGGCATACAGAGTTAACCAGAGGCAAACAGAGTTAAACAGCGTTAGACAGAGGCAAACAGCGTTCAATACAGTTAAACAGAGGCAATCAGAGTTAAACAGAATTAAACAGAGGCAGACAGAGTTAAATAGATTGAAACAGAGGCAAACAGATTTCAACAGAGATAAACAGAGTTCAACAGAGTTAACCAGAGTTAAACAGAGGCAAACTGAGGGAAACAGAGTGAAACAGAGGCAAACAGAGGCAACCAGAGTTAAGCAGAGTTAATCAGAGGTAAACAGTGTGAAACAGATTTAAACAGACGCAAACAGAGTTAAAGAGAGTTGAACAGAGGCAAACAGAGTTAAACAGAGGCAAACAGAGTTAAACAGATTTAAACAGAGTTAAACAGAGACAAACAGAGTTAAACAGATTTAAACAGAGGCATACAGAGTTCAACAAATTTAAACAGAGGCAAACAGAGTTAGACAGCGTTAAACAGAGGCAAACAGATTTAAACAGAGTTAAACAGAGGCAAACAGATTTAAATAGAGTTCAACAGAGGGAAATAGAGTTCAATAGAGTTAAACAGAGGCATACAAGTTTAAGCAGAGTTAAACAGATGCAATCAGAGTTAAACAGAGTTAAACAGTGGCAAACAGAGTTAAATAGATTGAAACAGAGGCCAACGGAGTTGAACAGAGATAAACAGAGTTCAACTGAGTTAAACAGAGGCTAACAGAGTTAAACAGAGTTGAACAGAGTCCAACTGAGTTAAACAGAGTTAAACATAGGCAAACAGAGTTCAATAGAGTTAAACAGAGTTAAACAGAAGCAAACAGAGGTAAACGGAGTGAAACAGAGTTAACGAGAGGCATAGAGAGTTAAACAGAGTTGAACAGAGGCAAACAGAGTTAAACAGAGTTAAGCAGTGGCAAACAGAGTTAAGCAGAGGCAAACAGACTTAAACGAGTTAAACAGAGGCATACAGAGTTAAACAGATTTAAACAGAGGCAAACAGTTAAACAGCGTTAAACAGAGGCAAACAGATTTAAATAGAGTTAAACAGAAGCAATCAGCGTTAAACAGAGGCAAACAGAGTTAAATAGATTGAAACAGAGGCAAACAGAGTTAACCAGAGGCAAACAGAGTTAAACAGATTTAAACAGAGTTAAACAGAGTTAAACAGAGGCGAACAGAGTTAAACAGAGTTAAACATAGGCAAACAGAATTCAAAATAGTTAAATAGAGTTAATCAGAGGCAAACAAGGAAACGGAGTTAAACAGAGTTAAACAGAGGCAAAGTTAAACAGAGTTAAACAGAGGCAAAAAGAGTTAAACAGAGTTAAACAGAGCATACAGAGTTCAACAGAGTTAAACAGAGTTCAGCAGACTTAAACAGAGTTAGACAGATGCAAACAGAGGGAAACAGAGTTAAACAGAGTTAAACAGAGGCACACAGAGTTAAACAGAGTTGGACAGAGGCAAACAGCTTTAAACAGGGTTAAACAGAGGCAAACAGAGTTAAGCAGAGGCAAACAGAGTTAAACGAGTTAAACAGAGGCATACAGAGTTAACCATAGGCCAGCAGAGTTAAACTGCGTTAGACAGAGGCAAACAGCGTTAAATAGAGTTAAACAGAGGCAATCAGATTTAAACAGAATTAAACAGAGGCAGACAGAGTTAAATGGATTGAAACAGAGGCAAACAGAGTTCAACAGAGTTAAATAGAGTTCAACAGAGTTAACCAGAGTTAAACAGAGGGAAACAGAGTGAAACAGAGGCAAACAGAGGCAACCAGAGTTAAGCAGAGTTAATCAGAGGTAAACAGAGTGAAACAGATTTAAACAGACGCAAACAGAGTCAAACAGCGTTAAACAGAGGCAAACAGAGTTCAACAGAGTTAAACAGAGGCATACAGAGTTAAACAGAGTTCAACACAGGCAAAGAGAGTGAAAGAGCGTTAAACAGAGGGAAACAGATTTAAATAGAGTTAAACAGATGCAAACAGAGTTAAGCAGAATAAAGCTGAAGCAAACAGAGTTAAACAGAGTTGAACAGAGGCAAACAGAGTTCAACAGAGTTAAACAGAGGCATACAGAGTTAAACAGAGTTGAGCAGAGGGAAACAGAGTTAAACAGAGTTAAACAGTGGCATAAGGAGTTCAGCAGAGTTAAACAGAGGCATACAGAGTTAAACAGAGTTAAGCAGAGGGAAACAGAGTTAAACAGAGGCAAACAGAGGTAAAGTGAGTGAAACAGAGTTAAACAGAGGCACACAGAGTTAAACAGAGTTGGACAGAGGCAAACAGCTTTAAACAGCGTTAAACAGAGGCAAACAGAGTTAAGCAGAGGCAAACAGAGTTAAACGAGTTAAACAGAGGCATACAGAGTTAACCAGAGGCAAACAGAGTTAAACAGCGTTAGACAGAGGCAAACAGCGTTCAATAGAGTTAAACAGAGGCAATCAGAGTTAAACAGAATTAAACAGAGGCAGACAGAGTTAAATAGATTGAAACAGAGACAAACAGAGTTCAACAGAGATAAACAGAGTTCAACAGAGTTAACCAGAGTTAAACAGAGGCAAACAGAGGGAAACAGAGTGAAACAAAGGCAAACAGAGGCAACCAGAGTTAAGCAGAGTTAATCAGAGGTAAACAGAGTGAAACAGATTTAAACAGACGCAAACAGAGTTAAAGAGAGTTGAACAGAGGCAAACAGAGTTAAACAGAGGCAAACAGAGTTAAACAGATTTAAACAGAGTTAAACAGAGTTAAACATAGGCAAACAGAATTCAAAATAGTTAAATAGAGTTAATCAGAGGCAAACAGAAGGAAACTGAGTTAAACAGAGTTAAACAGATGCAAACAGAGTTAAACAGAGTTAAACAGAGGCAAACAGAGTTAAACAGATTAGAACAGCGGCATACAGAGTTCAACAAATTTAAACAGAGGCAAACAGAGTTAGACAGCGTTAAACAGAGGCAAACAGAGATAAATAGAGTTAAACAGAGGCAAACAGAGTTAAACAGAATTAAACAGAGGCAAACAGAGTTAAACAGAGTTAAACAGAGGCAAACAGATTTAAATAGAGTTCAACAGAGGGAAATAGAGTTCAATAGAGTTAAACAGAGGCATACAAGTTTAAGCAGAGTTAAACAGATGCAATCAGAGTTAAACAGAGTTAAACAGTGGCAAACAGAGTGAAATAGAGGCAAACAGAGTTCAGCAGATTTAAACAGAGGCAAACAGAGTTAAACAGCGTTAGACAGAGGCAAACAGCGTTCAATAGAGTTAAACAGAGGCAATCAGAGTTAAACAGAATTAAACAGAGGCAGACAGAGTTAAATGGATTGAAACAGAGGCAAACAGAGTTCAACAGAGATAAACAGAGTTCAACAGAGTTAACCAGAGTTAAACAGAGGCAAACAGAGGGAAACAGAGTGAAACAGAGGAAAACAGAGGCAACCAGAGTTAAGCAGATTTAATCAGAGGTAAACAGAGTGAAACAGATTGAAACAGACGCAAACAGAGTTAAAGAGAGTTGAACAGAGGCAAACAGAGTTAAACAGAGGCAAACAGAGTTAAACAGATTTAAACAGAGTTAAACAGAGGCGAACAGAGTTAAACAGAGTTAAACATAGGCAAACAGAATTCAAAATAGTTAAATAGAGTTAATCAGAGGCAAACAGAAGGAAACTGATTTAAACAGAGTTAAACAGAGACAAAGTTAAACAGAGTTAAACAGAGGCAAAAAGAGTTAAACAGAGTTAAACAGCGCATACAGAGTTCAACAGAGTTAAACAGAGGCATACAGAGTTAAACAGAGTTCAACAGAACTAAACAGAGTTAGACAGATGCAAACAGAGGGAAACAGAGTTAAACAGAGGCACACAGAGTTAAACAGAGTTGGACAGAAGCAAACAGCTTAAAACAGTGTTAAACAGAGGCAAACAGAGTTAAGCAGAGGCAAACATAGTTAAACGAGTTAAACAGAGGCATACAGAGTTAACCATAGGCAAACAGAGTTAAACTGCGTTAGACAGAGGCAAACAACGTTAAATAGAGTTAAACAGAGGCAATCAGAGTTAAACAGAATTAAACAGAGGCAGACAGAGTTAAATGGATTGAAACAGAGGCAAACAGAGTTCAACAGAGTTAAACAGAGTTCAACAGAGTTAAACAGATTTAAACAGAGGGAAACAGAGTGAAACAGAGGGAAACAGAGGCAACCAGAGTTAAGCAGAGTTAATCAGAGGTAAACAGAGTGAAACAGATTGAAACAGACGCAAACAGAGTTAAAGAGAGTTGAACAGAGGCAAACAGAGTTAAACAGAGGCAAACAGAGTTAAACAGATTTAAATAGAGTTAAACAGAGTTAAACAGAGGCGAACAGAGTTCAGCAGATTTAAACAGAGGCAAACAGAGTTAAACAGCGTTAGACAGAGGCAAACAGCGTTAAATAGAGTTAAACAGAGGCAATCAGAGTTAAACAGAATTAAACAGAGGCAGACAGAGTTAAATAGATTGATACAGAGGCATACAGAGTTCAAAAGAGGTAAACAGAGTTCAACAGATTTAAACAGAGTTAAACAGAGGCAAACAGAGGGAAACGGAGTGAAACAGAGTTAAACAGAGGCAACCAGAGTTAAGCAGAGTTAATCAGAGGTAAACAGAGTGAAACAGATTTAAACAGACGCAAACAGAGTTGAAGAGAGTTGAACAGATGCAAAAAGAGTTAAACAGAGTTAAACAGAGTTAAACAGAGGCGAACAGAGTTAAACAGAGTTAAACAGAGGTGAACAGAGTTAAACAGAGTTAAACATAGGCAAACAGAATTCAAAATAATTAAATAGAGTTAATCAGAGGCAAACAGAAGGAAACTGAGTTAAACAGAGTTAAACAGAGGCAAAAAGAGTTAAACAGAGTTAAACAGAGCATACAGAGTTCAACAGAGTTAAACAGAGGCATACAGAGTTAAACAGATTTAAACAGAGTTAAACAGAGGCGAACAGAGTTAAACATAGGCAAACAGAATTCAAAATAGTTAAATAGAGTTAATCAGAGGCAAACAGAAGGAAACTGAGTTAAACAGAGTTAAACAGAGGCAACGTTAAACAGAGTTAAACAGAGGCAAAAAGAGTTAAACAGAGTTAAACAGAGCATACAGAGTTCAACAGAGTTAAACAGAGGCATACAGAGTTAAACAGAGTTCAACAGACTTAAACAGAGTTAGACAGATGCAAACAGAGGGAAACAGAGTTAAACAGAGTTAAACAGAGGCACACAGAGTTAAACAGAGTTGGACAGAGGCAAACAGCTTTAAACAGTGTTAAACAGAGGCAAACAGAGTTAAGCAGAGGCAAACAGAGTTAAACGAGTTAAACAGAGGCATACAGAGTTAACCATAGGCAAACAGAGTTAAACTGCGTTAGACAGAGGCAAACAGCGTTCAATAGAGTTAAACAGAGGCAATCAGAGTTAAACAGAATTAAACAGAGGCAGACAGAGTTAAATGGATTGAAACAGAGGCAAACAGAGTTCAACAGAGTTAAACAGAGTTCAACAGAGTTAACCAGAGTTAAACAGAGGCAAACAGAGGGAAACAGAGTCAAACAGAGGCAACCAGAGTTAAGCAGAGTTAATCAGAGGTAAACAGAGTGAAACAGATTTAAACAGTCGCAAACAGAGTTAAAGAGAGTTGAACAGAGGCAAACAGAGTTAAACAGAGGCAAACAGAGTTAAACAGATTTAAACAGAGTTAAACAGAGTTAAACAGAGGCAAACAGAGTTCAGCAGATTTAAACAGAGGCAAACAGAGTTAAACAGCGTTAGACAGAGGCAAACAGCGTTAAATAGAGTTAAACAGAGGGAATCAGAGTTAAACAGAATTAAACAGAGGCAGACAGAGTTAAATAGATTGAAACAGAGGCATACAGAGTTCAAAAGAGGTAAACAGAGTTCAACAGATTTAAACAGAGTTAAACAGAGGCAAACAGAGGGAAACAGAGTGAAACAGAGTTAAACAGAGGCAACCAGAGTTAAGCAGAGTTAATCAGAGGTAAACAGAGTGAAACAGATTTAAACAGACGCAAACAGAGTTAAAGAGAGTTGAACAGATGCAAAAAGAGTTAAACAGAGTTAAACAGAGTTACACAGAGGCGAACAGAGTTAAACAGAGGTGAACAGAGTTAAACAGAGTTAAACATAGGCAAACAGAATTCAAAATAATTAAATAGAGTTAATCAGAGGCAAACAGAAGGAAACTGAGTTAAACAGAGTTAAACAGAGGCAAAGTTAAACAGAGTTAAACAGAAGCAAAAAGAGTTAAACAGAGTTAAACAGAGCATCCAGAGTTCAACAGAGTTAAACAGAGGCATACAGAGTTAAACAGAGTTCAACAGACTTAAACAGAGTTAGACAGATGCAAACAGAGGGAAACAGAGTTAAACAGAGTTAAACAGAGGCACACAGAGTCAAACAGAGTTGGACAGAGGCAAACAGCTTTAAACAGGGTTAAACAGAGGCAAACAGAGTTAAGCAGAGGCAAACAGAGTTAAACGAGTTAAACAGAGGCATACAGAGTTAACCAGAGGCAAACAGAGTTAAACAGCGTTAGACAGAGGCAAACAGCGTTAAATAGAGTTAAACAGAGGCAATCAGAGTTAAACAGAATTAAACAGAGGCAGACAGAGTTAAATGGATTGAAACAGAGGCAAACAGAGTTCAACAGAGTTAAACAGAGTTCAACAGAGTTAACCAGAGTTAAACAGAGGCAAACAGAGGCATACGGAGTGAAACAGAGGCAAACAGAGGCAACCAGATTTAAGCAGAGTTAATCAGAGGTAAACAGAGTGAAACAGATTTAAACAGACTTAAACAGAGTTAAAGAGAGTTGAACAGAGGCAAACAGAGTTAAACAGAGGCAAACAGAGTTAAACAGATTTAAACAGAGTTAAACAGAGTTAAACAGACGCGAACAGAGTTCAACAGATTTAAACAGAGGCAAACAGAGTTAAACAGCGTTAGACAGAGGCAAACAGCGTTAAATAGAGTTAAACAGAGGCAATCAGAGTTAAACAGAATTAAACAGAGGCAGACAGAGTTAAATAGATTGAAACAGATGCAAACAGAGTTCAACAGAGATAAACAAAGTTCAACAGATTTAAACAGAGTTAAACAGAGGCAAGCAGAGGGAAACAGAGATAAACAGAGTTAAACAGAGGCAACCAGAGTTAAGCAGAGTTAATCAGTGGGAAACAGATTGAAACAGATTTAAACAGACGCAAACAGAGTTAAAGAGAGTTGAACAGATGCAAAAAGAGTTAAACAGAGGCTAACAGAGTTAAACAAATTTAAGCAGAGTTAAACAGAGTTAAACAGAGGCGAACAGAGTTAAACAGAGTTAAACATAGGCAAACAGAATTCAAAATAGTTAAATAGAGTTAATCAGAGGCAAAAAGAAGGAAACTGAGTTAAACAAAGTTAAACAGAGGCAAAGTTAAACAGAGTTAAACAGAGGCAAACAGAGTTAAACAACGTTAAACAGAGGCAAACAGAGGCAACCAGAGTTAAGCAGAGTTAATCAGAGGTAAACAGTGTGAAACAGATTTAAACAGACGCAAACAGAGTTAAAGAGAGTTGAACAGAGGCAAACAGAGTTAAACAGAGGCAAACAGAGTTAAACAGATTTAAACAGAGTTAAACAGAGTTAAACATAGGCAAACAGAATTCAAAATAGTTAAATAGAGTTAATCAGAGGCAAACAGAAGGAAACTGAGTTAAACAGAGTTAAACAGATGCAAACAGAGTTAAACAGACTTAAACAGAGACAAACAGAGTTAAACAGATTTAAACAGAGGCATACAGAGTTAAACAAATTTAAACAGAGGCAAACAGAGTTAGACAGCGTTAAACAGAGGCAAACAGAGTTAAATAGAGTTAAACAGAGGCAAACAGAGTTAAACAGAATTAAACAGAGGCAAACAGAGTTAAACAGAGTTAAACAGAGGCAAACAGATTTAAATAGAGTTCAACAGAGGGAAATAGAGTTCAATAGAGTTAAACAGAGGCATACAAGTTTAAGCAGAGTTAAACAGATGCAATCAGAGTTAAACAGAGTTAAACAGTGGCAAACAGAGTTAAATAGATTGAAACAGAGGCCAACGGAGTTGAACAGAGATAAACAGAGTTCAACTGAGTTAAACAGAGGCTAACAGATTTAAACAGAGTTGAACAGAGTCCAACTGAGTTAAACAGAGTTAAACATAGGCAAACAGAGTTCAATAGAGTTAAACAGAGTTAAACAGAAGCAAACAGAGGTAAACGGAGTGAAACAGAGTTAACGAGAGGCATAGAGAGTTAAACAGAGTTGAACAGAGGCAAACAGAGTTAAACAGAGCTAAACAGTGGCAAACAGAGTTAAGCAGAGGCAAACAGACTTAAACGAGTTAAACAGAGGCATACAGAGTTAAACAGATTTAAACAGAGGCAAACAGTTAAACAGCGTTAAACAGAGGCAAACAGATTTAAATAGAGTTAAACAGAAGCAATCAGCGTTAAACAGAGGCAAACAGAGTTAAATAGATTGAAACAGAGGCAAACAGAGTTCAACAGAGATAAACAGAGTTCAACAGACTTCAACAGAGTTAGACAGATGCAAACAGAGGGAAACAGAGTGAAACAGAGGCATACAGATTTAAACAGAGTTGAACAGAGGCAAACAGAGTAGAGCAGAGTTAAAAAGAGTTAAACAGAGTTGAACAGAGGCATACAGAGTTAAATAGATTGAAACAGAGGCAAACAGAGCTGAACAGATATAAACAGAGCACAACAGAGTTAATCAGAGTTAAACAGAGGGAAACGGAGTTAAACAGAGTTAAACCAAGGCACACAGTGTTAAACAGAGTTGAACAGAGGCAAACAGAGTTAAACAGAGTTAAACAGAGGCAAACAGAGTTAAGCAGAGGCAAACAGACTTAAACGTGTTAAACAGAGGCATACAGAGTTCAACAGATTTAAACAGAGGCAAACAGAGTTAAACAGCGTTAGACAGAGGCAAACAGCGTTAAATAGAGTTAAACAGAGGCAATCACAGTTAAACAGAATTAAACAGAGGCAGACAGAGTTAAATAGATTGAAACAGAGGCATACAGAGTTCAACAGAGATAAACAGATTTCAACAGAGTTAAACAGGGTTAAACGGAGGCAAACAGAGGGAAACAGAGTGAAACAGAGTTAAACAGAGGCAACCAGAGTTAAGCAGAGTTAATCAGAGGTAAACAGAGTGAAACAGATTTAAACAGACGCAGAGTTAAAGAGACTTGAACAGACGCAAAAAGAGTTAAACAAATGCAAACAGAGTTAAACTGATTTAAACAGAGTTAAACAGAGTTAAACAGAGGCGAACAGAGTTAAACATAGGCAAACAGAATTTAAAATAGTTAAATAGAGTTAATCAGAGGCAAACAGAAGGAAACTGAGTTAAAGAGAGGCAAAGTTAAACAGAGTTAAACAGAGGCAAACAGCGTTAAACAGAGTTAAACAGAGGCATACAGAGTTCAACAGAGTTAAACAGAGGCATACAGAGTTAAACAGAGTTCAACAGACTTAAACAGAGTTAGACAGATGCAAACAGAGGGAAACAGAGTTAAGCAGAGTTAAACAGAGGCACACAGAGTTAAACAGAGTTGGACAGAGGCAAACAGCTTTAAACAGGGTTCAACAGAGGCAAACAGAGTTAAGCAGAGGCAAACAGAGTGAAACGAGTTAAACAGAGGCATACAGAGTTAACCAGAGGCAAACAGAGTTAAACAGCGTTAGACAGAGGCAAACAGCGTTCAATAGAGTTAAACAGAGGCAATCAGAGTTAAACAGAATTAAACAGAGGCAGACAGAGTTAAATAGATTGAAACAGAGACAAACAGAGTTCAACAGAGATAAACAGAGTTCAACAGAGTTAACCAGAGTTAAACAGAGGCAAACAGAGGGAAACAGAGTGAAACAGAGGCAAACAGAGGCAACCAGAGTTAAGCAGAGTTAATCAGAGGTAAACAGAGTGAAACAGATTTAAACAGACGCAAACAGAGTTAAAGAGAGTTGAACAGAGGCAAACAGAGTTAAAAAGAGGCAAACAGAGTTAAACAGATTTAAACAGAGTTAAACAGAGTTAAACATAGGCAAACAGAATTCAAAATAGTTAAATAGAGTTAATCAGAGGCAAACAGAAGGAAACTGAGTTAAACAGAGTTAAACAGATGCAAACAGAGTTAAACAGAGTTAAACAGAGGCAAACAGAGTTAACCAGATTTAAACAGAGGCATACAGAGTTCAACAAATTTAAACAGAGGCAAACAGAGTTAGACAGCGTTAAACAGAGGCAAAGAGAGTTAAATAGAGTTAAACAGAGGCAAACAGAGTTAAACAGAATTAAACAGAGGCAAACAGAGTTAAACAGAGTTAAACAGAGGCAAACAGATTTAAATAGAGTTCAACAGAGGGAAATAGAGTTCAATAGAGTTAAACAGAGGCATACAAGTTTAGGCAGAGTTAAACAGATGCAATCAGAGTTAAACAGAGTTAAACAGTGGCAAACAGAGTGAAATAGATTGAAACAGAGGCCAACGGAGTTGAACAGAGACAAACAGAGTTCAACTGAGTTAAACAGAGGCTAATAGAGTTAAACAGAGTTGAACAGAGTCAAACCGAGTTAAACAGAGTTAAACATAGGCAAACAGAGTTCAACAGAGTTAAACAGAGTTAAACAGAAGCAAACAGAGGTAAACGGAGTGAAACAGAGTTAACCAGAGGCATAGAGAGTTAAACAGAGTTGAACAGAGGCAAACAGAGTTAAACAGAGCTAAACAGAGGCAAACAGAGTTAAGCAGAGGCAAACAGACTTAAACGAGTTAAACAGAGGCATACAGGGTTAAACAGATTTAAACAGAGGCAAACAGTTAAACAGCGTTAAACAGAGGCAAACAGATTTAAATAGAGTTAAACAGAAGCAATCAGCGTTAAACAGAGGCAAACAGAGTTAAATAGATTGAAACAGAGGCAAACAGAGTTCAACAGAGATAAACAGAGTTCAACAGACTTCAACAGAGTTAGACAGATGCAAACAGAGGGAAACAGAGTGAAACAGAGGCATACAGATTTAAACAGAGTTGAACAGAGGCATACAGAGTAGAGCAGAGTTACAAAGAGTTAAACAGAGTTGAACAGAGGCATACAGAGTTAAATAGATTGAAACAGAGGCAAACAGAGCCGAACAGATATAAACAGAGCACAACAGAGTTAATCAGAGTTAAACAGAGGGAAACGGAGTTAAACAGAGTTAAACCAAGGCACACAGAGTTAAACAGAGTTGAACAGAGGCAAACAGAGTTAAACAGAGTTAAACAGAGGCAAACAGAGTTAAGCAGAGGCAAACAGACTTAAACGTGTTAAACAGAGGCATACAGAGTTCAACAGATTTAAACAGAGGCAAACAGAGTTAAACAGCGTTAGACAGAGGCAAACAGCGTTAAATAGAGTTAAACAGAGGCAATCAGAGTTAAACAGAATTAAACAGAGGCAGACAGAGTTAAACAGATTGAAACAGAGGCATACAGAGTTCAACAGAGGCAAACAGAGTTAAACAGATTTAAACAGAGTTAAACAGAGTTAAACAGAGGCGAACAGAGTTAAACAGAGTTAAACATAGGCAAACAGAATTCAAAATAGTTAAATAGAGTTAATCAGAGGCAAACAGAAGGAAACGGAGTTAAACAGAGTTAAACAGAGGCAAAGTTAAACAGAGTTAAACAGAGGCAAACAGATTTAAATAGAGTTCAACAGAGGGAAATAGAGTTCAATAGAGTTAAACAGAGACATACAAGTTTAAGCAGAGTTAAACAGATGCAATCAGAGTTAAACAGAGTTAAACAGTGGCAAACAGAGTTAAATAGATTGAAACAGAGGCCAACGGAGTTGAACAGAGATAAACAGAGTTCAACTGAGTTAAACAGAGGCTAACAGAGTTAAACAGAGTTGAACAGAGTCCAACTGAGTTAAACAGAGTTAAACATAGGCAAACAGAGTTCAATAGAGTTAAACAGAGTTAAACAGAAGCAAACAGAGGTAAACGGAGTGAAGCAGAGTTAACGAGAGGCATAGAGAGTTAAACAGAGTTGAACAGAGGCAAACAGAGTTGAACAGAGTTAAACAGTGGCAAACAGAGTTAAGCAGAGGCAAACAGACTTAAACGAGTTAAACAGAGGCATACAGAGTTAAACAGATTTAAACAGAGGCAAACAGTTAAACAGCGTTAAACAGAGGCAAACAGATTTAAATAGAGTTAAACAGAAGCAATCAGCGTTAAACAGAGGCAAACAGAGTTAAATAGATTGAAACAGAGGCAAACAGAGTTAAACAGAGGCAAACAGAGTTAAACAGATTTAAACAGAGTTAAACAGAGTTAAACAGAGGCGAACAGAGTTAAACAGAGTTAAACATAGGCAAACAGAATTCAAAATAGTTAAATAGAGTTAATCAGAGGCAAACAGAAGGAAACGGAGTTAAACAGAGTTAAACAGAGGCAAAGTTAAACAGAGTTAAACAGAGGCAAAAAGAGTTAAACAGAGTTAAACAGAGCATACAGAGTTCAACAGAGTTAAACAGAGGCATACAGAGTTAAACAGAGTTCAGCAGACTTAAACAGAGTTAGAAAGATGCAAACAGAGGGAAACAGAGTTAAACAGAGTTAAACAGAGGCACACAGAGTTAAACAGAGTTGGACAGAGGCAAACAGCTTTAAACAGGGTTAAACAGAGGCAAACAGAGTTAAGCAGAGGCAAACAGAGTTAAACGAGTTAAACAGAGGCATACAGAGTTAACCATAGGCAAGCAGAGTTAAACTGCGTTAGACAGAGGCAAACAGCGTTAAATAGAGTTAAACAGAGGCAATCAGACTTAAACAGAATTAAACAGAGGCAGACAGATTTAAATGGATTGAAACAGAGGCAAACAGAGTTCAACAGAGTTAAATAGAGTTCAACAGAGTTAACCAGAGTTAAACAGTGGGAAACAGAGTGAAACAGAGGCAAACAGAGGCAACCAGAGTTAAGCAGAGTGAATCAGAGGTAAACAGAGTGAAACAGATTTAAACAGACGCAAACAGAGTCAAACAGCGTTAAACAGAGGCAAACAGAGTTCAACAGAGTTAAACAGAGGCATACAGAGTTAAACAGAGTTCAACACAGGCAAAGAGAGTGAAAGAGCGTTAAACAGAGGGAAACAGATTTAAATAGAGTTAAACAGATGCAAACAGAGTTAAACAGAATAAAGCTGAAGCAAACAGAGTTAAACAGAGTTGAACAGAGGCAAACAGAGTTCAACAGAGTTAAACAGAGGCATACAGAGTTAAACAGAGTTAAGCAGAGGGAAACAGAGTTAAACAGAGGCAAACAGAGGTAAAGTGAGAGAAACAGAGTTAAACAGAGGCACAAAGAGTTAAACAGAGTTGGACAGAGGCAAACAGCTTTAAACAGCGTTAAACAGAGGCAAAGAGAGTTAAGCAGAGGCAAACAGAGTTAAACGAGTTAAACAGAGGCATACAGAGTTAACCATAGGCAAACAGAGTTAAACAGCGTTAGACAGAGGCAAACAGCGTTCAATAGAGTTAAACAGAGGCAATCAGAGTTAAACAGAATTAAACAGAGGCAGACAGAGTTAAATAGATTGAAACAGAGACAAACAGAGTTCAACAGAGATAAACAGAGTTCAACAGAGTTAACCAGAGTTAAACAGAGGCAAACAGAGGGAAACAGAGTGAAACAGAGGCAAACAGAGGCAACCAGAGTTAAGCAGAGTTAATCAGAGGTAAACAGAGTGAAACAGATTTAAACAGACGCAAACAGAGTTAAAGAGAGTTGAACAGAGGCAAACAGAGTTAAACAGAGGCAAACAGAGTTAAACAGATTTAAACAGAGTTAAACAGAGTTAAACATAGGCAAACAGAATTCAAAATAGTTAAATGGAGTTAATCAGAGGCAAACAGAAGGAAACTGAGTTAAACAGAGTTAAACAGATGCAAACAGAGTTAAACAGAGTTAAACAGAGGCAAACAGAGTTAAACAGATTTAAACAGAGGCATACAGAGTTCAACAAATTTAAACAGAGGCAAACAGAGTTAGACAGCGTTAAACAGAGGCAAACAGAGATAAATAGAGTTAAACAGAGGCAAACAGAGTTAAGCAGAATTAAACAGAGGCAAACAGAGTTAAACAGAGTTAAACAGAGGCAAACAGATTTAAATAGCGTTCAACAGAGGGAAATAGAGTTCAACAGAGTTAAACAGAGGCATACAAGTTTAAGCAGAGTTAAACAGATGCAATCAGAGTTAAACAGAGATAAACAGTGGCAAACAGAGTGAAATAGATTGAAACAGAGGCCAACGGAGTTGAACAGAGATAAACAGAGTTCAACTGAGTTAAACAGAGGCTAACAGAGTTAAACAGAGTTGAACAGAGTCAAACTGAGTTAAACAGAGTTAAACATAGGCAAACAGAGTTCAACAGAGTTAAACAGAGTTAAACAGAAGCAAACAGAGGTAAACGGAGTGAAACAGAGTTAACCAGAGGCATAGAGAGTTAAACAGAGTTGAACAGAGGCAAACAGAGTTAAACAGAGCTAAACAGAGGCAAACAGAGTTAAGCAGAGGCAAACAGACTTAAACGAGTTAAACAGAGGCATACAGAGTTAAACAGATTTAAACAGAGGCAAACAGTTTAACAGCGTTAAACAGAGGCAAACAGATTTAAATAGAGTTAAACAGAAGCAATCAGCGTTAAACAGAGGCAAACAGAGTTAAATAGATTGAAACAGAGGCAAACAGAGTTCAACAGAGTTCAATAGAGTTCAACAGACTTCAACAGAGTTAGACAGATGCAAACAGAGGGAAACAGAGTGAAACAGAGGCATACAGATTTAAACAGAGTTGAACAGAGGCAAACAGAGTAGAGCAGAGTTAAAAAGAGTTAAACAGAGTTGAACAGAGGCATACAGAGTTAAATAGATTGAAACAGAGGCAAACAGAGCTGAACAGATATAAACAGAGCACAACAGAGTTAATCAGAGTTAAACAGAGGGAAACGGAGTTACACAGAGTTAAACCAAGGCACACAGAGTTAAACAGTGTGGAACAGAGGCAAACAGAGTTAAACAGAGTTAAACAGAGGCAAACAGAGTTAAGCAGAGGCAAACAGACTTAAACGTGTTAAACAGAGGCATACAGAGTTCAACAGATTTAAACAGAGGCAAACAGAGTTAAACAGCGTTAGACAGAGGCAAACAGCGTTAAATAGAGTTAAACAGAGGCAATCAGAGTTAAACAGAATTAAACAGAGGCAGACAGAGTTAAATAGATTGAAACAGAGACAAACAGAGTTCAACAGAGATAAACAGAGTTCAACAGAGTTAACCAGAGTTAAACAGAGGCAAACAGAGGGAAACAGAGTGAAACAGAGTTAAACAGAGGCAACCAGAGTTAAGCAGAGTTAATCAGAGGTAAACAGAGTGAAACAGATTTAAACAGACGCAGAGTTAAAGAGACTTGAACAGACGCAAAAAGAGTTAAACAAATGCAAACAGAGTTAAACTGATTTAAACAGAGTTAAACAGAGTTAAACAGAGGCGAACAGAGTTAAACATAGGCAAACAGAATTCAAAATAGTTAAATAGAGTTAATCAGAGGCAAACAGAAGGAAACTGAGTTAAAGAGAGGCAAAGTTAAACAGAGTTAAACAGAGGCAAACAGAGTTAAACAGAGTTAAACAGAGGCATACAGAGTTCAACAGAGTTAAACAGAGGCATACAGAGTTAAACAGAGTTCAACAGACTTAAACAGAGTTAGAAAGATGCAAACAGAGGGAAACAGAGTTAAACAGAGTTAAACAGAGGCACACAGAGTTAAACAGAGTTGGACAGAGGCAAACAGCTTTAAACAGGGTTAAACAGAGGCAAACAGAGTTAAGCAGAGGCAAACAGAGTGAAACGAGTTAAACAGAGGCATACAGAGTTAACCAGATGCAAACAGAGTTAAAGAGAGTTGAACAGAGGCAAACAGAGTTAAACAGAGGCAAACAGAGTTAAACAGATTTAAACAGAGTTAAACAGAGTTAAACATAGGCAAACAGAATTCAAAATAGTTAAATAGAGTTAATCGGAGGCAAACAGAAGGAAACTGAGTTAAACAGAGTTAAACAGATGCAAACAGAGTTAAACAGACTTAAACAGAGACAAACAGAGTTAAACAGATTTAAACAGAGGCATACAGAGTTAAACAAATTTAAACAGAGGCAAACAGAGTTAGACAGCGTTAAACAGAGGCAAACAGAGTTAAATAGAGTTAAACAGAGGCAAACAGAGTTAAACAGAATTAAACAGAGGCAAACAGAGTTAAACAGAGTTAAACAGAGGCAAACAGATTTAAATAGAGTTCAACAGAGGGAAATAGAGTTCAATAGAGTTAAACAGAGGCATACAAGTTTAAGCAGAGTTAAACAGATGCAATCAGAGTTAAACAGAGTTAAACAGTGGCAAACAGAGTTAAATAGATTGAAACAGAGGCCAACGGAGTTGAACAGAGATAAACAGAGTTCAACTGAGTTAAACAGAGGCTAACAGAGTTAAACAGAGTTGAACAGAGTCCAACTGAGTTAAACAGAGTTAAACATAGGCAAACAGAGTTCAATAGAGTTAAACAGAGTTAAACAGAAGCAAACAGAGGTAAACGGAGTGAAACAGAGTTAACGAGAGGCATAGAGAGTTAAACAGAGTTGAACAGAGGCAAACAGAGTTGAACAGAGTTAAACAGTGGCAAACAGAGTTAAGCAGAGGCAAACAGACTTAAACGAGTTAAACAGAGGCATACAGAGTTAAACAGATTTAAACAGAGGCAAACAGTTAAACAGCGTTAAACAGAGGCAAACAGATTTAAATAGAGTTAAACAGAAGCAATCAGCGTTAAACAGAGGCAAACAGAGTTAAATAGATTGAAACAGAGGCAAACAGAGTTAAACAGAGGCAAACAGAGTTAAACAGATTTAAACAGAGTTAAACAGAGTTAAACAGAGGCGAACAGAGTTAAACAGAGTTAAACATAGGCAAACAGAATTCAAAATAGTTAAATAGAGTTAATCAGAGGCAAACAGAAGGAAACGGAGTTAAACAGAGTTAAACAGAGGCAAAGTTAAACAGAGTTAAACAGAGGCAAAAAGAGTTAAACAGAGTTAAACAGAGCATACAGAGTTCAACAGAGTTAAACAGAGGCATACAGAGTTAAACAGAGTTCAGCAGACTTAAACAGAGTTAGAAAGATGCAAACAGAGGGAAACAGAGTTAAACAGAGTTAAACAGAG
Source organism: Isurus oxyrinchus (assembly GCA_026770705.1). Classification (NCBI taxonomy): domain Eukaryota; kingdom Metazoa; phylum Chordata; class Chondrichthyes; order Lamniformes; family Lamnidae; genus Isurus; species Isurus oxyrinchus. The sequence goes on from JANJGN010002120.1 coordinate 50,317, forward strand.
GCACACAGAGTTAAACAGAGTTGGACAGAGGCAAACAGCTTTAAACAGGGTTAAACAGAGGCAAACAGAGTTAAGCAGAGGCAAACAGAGTTAAACGAGTTAAACAGAGGCATACAGAGTTAACCATAGGCAAGCAGAGTTAAACTGCGTTAGACAGAGGCAAACAGCGTTAAATAGAGTTAAACAGAGGCAATCAGACTTAAACAGAATTAAACAGAGGCAGACAGAGTTAAATGGATTGAAACAGAGGCAAACAGAGTTCAACAGAGTTAAATAGAGTTCAACAGAGTTAACCAGAGTTAAACAGTGGGAAACAGAGTGAAACAGAGGCAAACAGAGGCAACCAGAGTTAAGCAGAGTTAATCAGAGGTAAACAGAGTGAAACAGATTTAAACAGACGCAAACAGAGTCAAACAGCGTTAAACAGAGGCAAACAGAGTTCAACAGAGTTAAACAGAGGCATACAGAGTTAAACAGAGTTCAACACAGGCAAAGAGAGTGAAAGAGCGTTAAACAGAGGGAAACAGATTTAAATAGAGTTAAACAGATGCAAACAGAGTTAAACAGAATAAAGCTGAAGCAAACAGAGTTAAACAGAGTTGAACAGAGGCAAACAGAGTTCAACAGAGTTAAACAGAGGCATACAGAGTTAAACAGAGTTGAGCAGAGGGAAACAGAGTTAAACAGAGTTAAACAGGGGCATAAGGAGTTCAGCAGAGTTAAACAGAGGCATACAGAGTTAAACAGAGTTAAGCAGAGGGAAACAGAGTTAAACAGAGGCAAACAGAGGAAAAGTGAGTGAAACAGAGTTAAACAGAGGCACACAGAGTTAAACAGAGTTGGACAGAGGCAAACAGCTTTAAACAGCGTTAAACAGAGCAAACAGAGTTAAGCAGAGGCAAACAGAGTTAAACGAGTTAAACAGAGGCATACAGTGTTAACCATAGGCAAACAGAGTTAAACAGCGTTAGACAGAGGCAAACAGCGTTCAATAGAGTTAAACAGAGGCAATCAGAGTTAAACAGAATTAAACAGAGGCAGACAGAGTTAAATAGATTGAAACAGAGACAAACAGAGTTCAACAGAGATAAACAGAGTTCAACAGAGTTAACCAGAGTTAAACAGAGGCAAACAGAGGGAAACAGAGTGAAACAGAGGCAAACAGAGGCAACCAGAGTTAAGCAGAGTTAATCAGAGGTAAACAGAGTGAAACAGATTTAAACAGACGCAAACAGAGTTAAAGAGAGTTAAACATAGGCAAACAGAATTCAAAATAGTTAAATAGAGTTAATCAGAGGCAAACAGAAGGAAACTGAGTTAAACAGAGTTAAACAGATGCAAACAGAGTTAAACAGAGTTAAACAGAGGCAAACAGAGTTAAACAGATTTAAACAGAGGCATACAGAGTTCAACAAATTTAAACAGAGGCAAACAGAGTTAGACAGCGTTAAACAGAGGCAAACAGAGATAAATAGAGTTAAACAGAGGCAAACAGAGTTAAGCAGAATTAAACAGAGGCAAACAGAGTTAAACAGAGTTAAACAGAGGCAAACAGATTTAAATAGAGTTCAACAGAGGGAAATAGAGTTCAATAGAGTTAAACAGAGGCATACAAGTTTAAGCAGAGTTAAACAGATGCAATCAGAGTTAAACAGAGTTAAACAGTGGCAAACAGAGTTAAATAGATTGAAACAGAGGCCAACGGAGTTGAACAGAGATAAACAGAGTTCAACTGAGTTAAACAGAGGCTAACAGAGTTAAACAGAGTTGAACAGAGTCCAACTGAGTTAAACAGAGTTAAACATAGGCAAACAGAGTTCAATAGAGTTAAACAGAGTTAAACAGAAGCAAACAGAGGTAAACGGAGTGAAACAGAGTTAACGAGAGGCATAGAGAGTTAAACAGAGTTGAACAGAGGCAAACAGAGTTGAACAGAGTTAAACAGTGGCAAACAGAGTTAAGCAGAGGCAAACAGACTTAAACGAGTTAAACAGAGGCATACAGAGTTAAACAGATTTAAACAGAGGCAAACAGTTAAACAGCGTTAAACAGAGGCAAACAGATTTAAATAGAGTTAAACAGAAGCAATCAGCGTTAAACAGAGGCAAACAGAGTTAAATAGATTGAAACAGAGGCAAACAGAGTTAAACAGAGGCAAACAGAGTTAAACAGATTTAAACAGAGTTAAACAGAGTTAAACAGAGGCGAACAGAGTTAAACAGAGTTAAACATAGGCAAACAGAATTCAAAATAGTTAAATAGAGTTAATCAGAGGCAAACAGAAGGAAACGGAGTTAAACAGAGTTAAACAGAGGCAAAGTTAAACAGAGTTAAACAGAGGCAAAAAGAGTTAAACAGAGTTAAACAGAGCATACAGAGTTCAACAGAGTTAAACAGAGGCATACAGAGTTAAACAGAGTTCAGCAGACTTAAACAGAGTTAGAAAGATGCAAACAGAGGGAAACAGAGTTAAACAGAGTTAAACAGAGGCACACAGAGTTAAACAGAGTTGGACAGAGGCAAACAGCTTTAAACAGGGTTAAACAGAGGCAAACAGAGTTAAGCAGAGGCAAACAGAGTTAAACGTGTTAAACAGAGGCATACAGAGTTAACCATAGGCAAGCAGAGTTAAACTGCGTTAGACAGAGGCAAACAGCGTTAAATAGAGTTAAACAGAGGCAATCAGACTTAAACAGAATTAAACAGAGGCAGACAGAGTTAAATGGATTGAAACAGAGGCAAACAGAGTTCAACAGAGTTAAATAGAGTTCAACAGAGTTAACCAGAGTTAAACAGTGGGAAACAGAGTGAAACAGAGGCAAACAGAGGCAACCAGAGTTAAGCAGAGTTAATCAGAGGTAAACAGAGTGAAACAGATTTAAACAGACGCAAACAGAGTCAAACAGCGTTAAACAGAGGCAAACAGAGTTCAACAGAGTTAAACAGAGGCATACAGAGTTAAACAGAGTTCAACACAGGCAAAGAGAGTGAAAGAGCGTTATACAGAGGGAAACAGATTTAAATAGAGTTAAACAGATGCAAACAGAGTTAAACAGAATAAAGCTGAAGCAAACAGAGTTAAACAGAGTTGAACAGAGGCAAACAGAGTTCAACAGAGTTAAACAGAGGCATACAGAGTTAAACAGAGTTGAGCAGAGGGAAACAGAGTTAAACAGAGTTAAACAGGGGCATAAGGAGTTCAGCAGAGTTAAACAGAGGCATACAGAGTTAAACAGAGTTAAACAGAGGGAAACAGAGTTAAACAGAGGCAAACAGAGGTAAAGTGAGTGAAACAGAGTTAAACAGAGGCACACAGAGTTAAACAGAGTTGGACAGAGGCAAACAGCTTTAAACAGCGTTAAACAGAGGCAAACAGAGTTAAGCAGAGGCAAACAGAGTTAAACGAGTTAAACAGAGGCATACAGTGTTAACCATAGGCAAACAGAGTTAAACAGCGTTAGACAGAGGCAAACAGCGTTCAATAGAGTTAAACAGAGGCAATCAGAGTTAAACAGAATTAAACAGAGGCAGACAGAGTTAAATAGATTGAAACAGAGACAAACAGAGTTCAACAGAGATAAACAGAGTTCAACAGAGTTAACCAGAGTTAAACAGAGGCAAACAGAGGGAAACAGAGTGAAACAGAGGCAAACAGAGGCAACCAGAGTTAAGCAGAGTTAATCAGAGGTAAACAGAGTGAAACAGATTTAAACAGACGCAAACAGAGTTAAAGAGAGTTAAACATAGGCAAACAGAATTCAAAATAGTTAAATAGAGTTAATCAGAGGCAAACAGAAGGAAACTGAGTTAAACAGAGTTAAACAGATGCAAACAGAGTTAAACAGAGTTAAACAGAGGCAAACAGAGTTAAACAGATTTAAACAGAGGCATACAGAGTTCAACAAATTTAAACAGAGGCAAACAGAGTTAGACAGCGTTAAACAGAGGCAAACAGAGATAAATAGAGTTAAACAGAGGCAAACAGAGTTAAGCAGAATTAAACAGAGGCAAACAGAGTTAAACAGAGTTAAACAGAGGCAAACAGATTTAAATAGCGTTCAACAGAGGGAAATAGAGTTCAACAGAGTTAAACAGAGGCATACAAGTTTAAGCAGAGTTAAACAGATGCAATCAGAGTTAAACAGAGTTAAACAGTGGCAAACAGAGTGAAATAGATTGAAACAGAGGCCAACGGAGTTGAACAGAGATAAACAGAGTTCAACTGAGTTAAACAGAGGCAAACAGAGTTCAACAGAGTTCAACAGACTTCAACAGAGTTAGACAGATGCAAGCAGAGGGAAACAGAGTGAAACAGAGGCATACAGATTTAAACAGAGTTGAACAGAGGCAAACAGAGTAGAGCAGAGTTAAAAAGAGTTAAACAGAGTTGAACAGAGGCATACAGAGTTAAATAGATTCAAACAGAGGCAAACAGAGCTGAACAGATATAAACAGAGCACAACAGAGTTAATCAGAGTTAAACAGAGGGAAACGGAGTTACACAGAGTTAAACCAAGGCACACAGAGTTAAACAGAGTTGAACAGAGGCAAACAGAGTTAAACAGAGTTAAACAGAGGCAAACAGAGTTAAGCAGAGGCAAACAGACTTAAACGTGTTAAACAGAGGCATACAGAGTTCAACAGATTTAAACAGAGGCAAACAGAGTTAAACAGCGTTAGACAGAGGCAAACAGCGTTAAATAGAGTTAAACAGAGGCAATCAGAGTTAAACAGAATTAAACAGAGGCAGACAGAGTTAAATAGATTGAAACAGAGACAAACAGAGTTAAACAGAGATAAACAGAGTTCAACAGAGTTAACCAGAGTTAAACAGAGGCAAACAGAGGGAAACAGAGTGAAACAGAGGCAAACAGAGGCAACCAGAGTTAAGCAGAGTTAATCAGAGGTAAACAGAGTGAAACAGATTTAAACAGACGCAAACAGAGTTAAAGAGAGTTGAACAGAGGCAAACAGAGTTAAACAGATTTAAACAGAGTTAAACAGAGTTAAACATAGGCAAACAGAATTCAAAATAGTTAAATAGAGTTAATCAGAGGCAAACAGAAGGAAACTGTGTTAAACAGAGTTAAACAGATGCAAACAGAGTTAAACAGAGTTAAACAGAGGCAAACAGAGTTAACCAGATTTAAACAGAGGCATACAGAGTTCAACAAATTTAAACAGAGGCAAACAGAGTTAGACAGCGTTAAACAGAGGCAAAGAGAGTTAAATAGAGTTAAACAGAGGCAAACAGAGTTAAACAGAATTAAACAGAGGCAAACAGAGTTAAACAGAGTTAAACAGAGGCAAACAGATTTAAATAGAGTTCAACAGAGGGAAATAGAGTTCAATAGTTTTAAGCAGAGGCATACAAGTTTAAGCAGAGTTAAACAGATGCAATCAGAGTTAAACAGAGTTAAACAGTGGCAAACAGAGTGAAATACATTGAAACAGAGGCCAACGGAGTTGAACAGAGATAAACAGAGTTCAACTGAGTTAAACAGAGGCTAACAGAGTTAAACAGAGTTGAACAGAGTCAAACTGAGTTAAACAGAGTTAAACATAGGCAAACAGAGTTCAACAGAGTTAAACAGAGTTAAACAGAAGCAAACAGAGGTAAACGGAGTGAAACAGAGTTAACCAGAGGCATAGAGAGTTAAACAGAGTTGAACAGAGGCAAACAGAGTTAAACAGAGCTAAACAGAGGCAAACAGAGTTAAGCAGAGGCAAACAGACTTAAACGAGTTAAACAGAGGCATACAGAGTTAAACAGATTTAAACAGAGGCAAACAGTTTAACAGCGTTAAACAGAGGCAAACAGATTTAAATAGAGTTAAACAGAAGCAATCAGCGTTAAACAGAGGCAAACAGAGTTAAATAGATTGAAACAGAGGCAAACAGAGTTCAACAGAGTTCAATAGAGTTCAACAGACTTCAACAGAGTTAGACAGATGCAAACAGAGGGAAACAGAGTGAAACAGAGTTAAACAGAGGCAACCAGAGTTAAGCAGAGTTAATCAGAGGTAAACAGAGTGAAACAGATTTAAACAGACGCAGAGTTAAAGAGACTTGAACAGACGCAAAAAGAGTTAAACAAATGCAAACAGAGTTAAACTGATTTAAACAGAGTTAAACAGAGTTAAACAGAGGCGAACAGAGTTAAACATAGGCAAACAGAATTCAAAATAGTTAAATAGAGTTAATCAGAGGCAAACAGAAGGAAACTGAGTTAAAGAGAGGCAAAGTTAAACAGAGTTAAACAGAGGCATACAGAGTTCAACAGAGTTAAACAGAGGCATACAGAGTTAAACAGTGTTCAACAGACTTAAACAGAGTGAGACAGATGCAAACAGAGGGAAACAGAGTTAAACAGAGTTAAACAGAGGCACACAGAGTTAAACAGAGTTGGACAGAGGCAAACAGCTTTAAACAGCGTTAAACAGAGGCAAACAGAGTTAAGCAGAGGCAAACAGAGTTAAACGAGTAAAACAGAGGCATACAGAGTTAACCAGATGCAAACAGAGTTAAACAGCGTTAGACAGAGGCAAACAGCGTTAAATAGAGTTAAACAGAGGCAATCAGAGTTAAACAGAATTAAACAGAGGCAGACAGAGTTAAATAGATTGAAACATAGGCAAACAGAGTTCAACAGAGTTAAACAGAGTTCAACAGAGTTAACCAGAGTTAAACAGAGGCAAACATAGGCATACAGAGTGAAACAGGGGCAAACAGAGGCAACCAGAGTTAAGCAGAGTTAATCAGAGGTAAACAGAGTGAAACAGATTTAAACAGACACAAACAGAGTTAAAGAGAGTTGAACAGAGGCAAACAGAGTTAAACAGAGGCAAACAGAGTTAAACAGATTTAAACAGAGTTAAACAGAGTTAAACAGAGGCAAACAGAGTTCAACAGATTTAAACAGAGGCAAACAGAGTTAAACAGCGTTAGACAGAGGCAAACAGCGTTAAATAGAGTTAAACAGAGGCAATCAGAGTTAAACAGAATTAAACAGAGGCAGACAGAGTTAAATAGATTGAAACAATGCAAACAGAGTTCAACAGAGATAAACAGAGTTCAACAGATTTAAACAGAGTTAAACAGAGGCAAACAGAGGGAAACAGAGTGAAACAGAGTTAAACAGAGGCAACCAGAGTTAAGCAGAGTTAATCAGAGGTAAACAGAGTGAAACAGATTTAAACAGACGCAAACAGAGTTAAAGAGAGTTGAGCAGATGCAAAAAGAGTTAAACAGTGGCAAACAGAGTTAAACAGATTTAAGCAGAGTTAAACAGAGTTAAACAGAGGCGAACAGAGTTAAACAGAGTTAAACATAGGCAAACAGAATTCAAAATAGTTAAATAGAGTTAATCAGAGGCAAACAGAAGGAAACTGAGTTAAAGAGAGGCAAAGTTAAACAGAGTTAAACAGAGGCAAACAGAGTTAAACAGAGTTAAACAGAGGCATACAGAGTTCAACGGAGTTAAACAGAGGCATACAGAGTTAAACAGAGTTCAACAGACTTAAACAGAGTTAGACAGATGCAAACAGAGGGAAACAGAGTTAAACAGAGTTAAACAGAGGCACACAGAGTTAAACAGAGTTGGACAGAGGCAAACAGCTTTAAACAGCGTTAAACAGAGGCAAACAGAGTTAAGCAGAGGCAAACAGAGTTAAACGAGTTAAACAGAGGCGTACAGAGTTAACCAGATGCAAACAGAGTTAAACAGCGTTAGACAGAGGCAAACAGCGTTAAATAGAGTTAAACAGAGGCAATCAGAGTTAAACAGAATTAAACAGAGGCAGACAGAGTTAAATAGATTGAAACAGAGGCAAACAGAGTTCAACAGAGTTAAACAGAGTTCAACAGAGTTAACCAGAGTTAAACAGAGGCAAACATAGGCATACAGAGTGAAACAGGGGCAAACAGAGGCAACCAGAGTTAAGCAGAGTTAATCAGAGGTAAACAGAGTGAAACAGATTTAAACAGACACAAACAGAGTTAAAGAGAGTTGAACAGAGGCAAACAGAGTTAAACAGAGGCAAACAGAGTTAAACAGATTTAAACAGAGTTAAACAGAGTTAAACAGAGGCGAACAGAGTTCAACAGATTTAAACAGAGGCAAACAGAGTTAAACAGCGTTAGACAGAGGCAAACAGCGTTAAATAGAGTTAAACAGCGGCAATCAGAGTTAAACAGAATTAAACAGAGGCAGACAGAGTTAAATAGATTGAAACAGATGCAAACAGAGTTCAACAGAGATAAACAGAGTTCAACAGATTTAAACAGAGTTAAACAGAGGCAAGCAGAGGGAAACAGAGATAAACAGAGTTAAACAGAGGCAACCAGAGTTAAGCAGAGTTAATCAGTGGTAAACAGATTGAAACAGATTTAAACAGACGCAAACAGAGTTAAAGAGAGTTGAACAGATGCAAAAAGAGTTAAACAGAGGCAAACAGAGTTAAACAAATTTAAGCAGAGTTAAACAGAGTTAAACAGAGGCGAACAGAGTTAAACAGAGTTAAACATAGGCAAACAGAATTCAAAATAGTTAAATAGAGTTAATCAGAGGCAAAAAGAAGGAAACTGAGTTAAACAAAGTTAAACAGAGGCAAAGTTAAACAGAGTTAAACAGAGGCAAACAGAGTTAAACAGCGTTAAACAGAGGCAAGCAGAGTTCAACAGAGTTAAACAGAGGCATACAGAGTTAAACAGAGTTCAACAGAGGCAAAGAGAGTGAAAGAGCGTTAAACAGAGGGAAACAGATTTAAATAGAGTTAAACAGATGCAAACAGAGTTAAACAGAATAAAACTGAAGCAAACAGAGTTAAATAGAGTTGAACAGAGGCAAACAGAGTTCAACAGAGTTAAACAGAGGCATACAGAGTTAAACAGAGTTGAGCAGTGGGAAACAGAGTTAAACAGAGTTAAACAGAGGCATACAGAGTTAACCAGAGGCAAACAGAGTTAAACAGCGTTAGACAGAGGCAAACAGCGTTCAATAGAGTTAAACAGAGGCAATCAGAGTTAAACAGAATTAAACAGAGGCAGACAGAGTTAAATAGATTGAAACAGAGGCAAACAGAGTTCAACAGTGATAAACAGAGTTCAACAGAGTTAACCAGAGTTAAACAGAGGCAAACTGAGGGAAACAGAGTGAAACAGAGGCAAACAGAGGCAACCAGAGTTAAGCAGAGTTAATCAGAGGTAAACAGTGTGAAACAGATTTAAACAGACGCAAACAGAGTTAAAGAGAGTTGAACAGAGGCAAACAGAGTTAAACAGAGGCAAACAGAGTTAAACAGATTTAAACAGAGTTAAACAGAGTTAAACATAGGCAAACAGAATTCAAAATAGTTAAATAGAGTTAATCAGAGGCAAACAGAAGGAAACTGAGTTAAACAGAGTTAAACAGATGCAAACAGAGTTAAACAGACTTAAACAGAGACAAACAGAGTTAAACAGATTTAAACAGAGGCATACAGTGTTCAACAAATTTAAACAGAGGCAAACAGAGTTAGACAGCGTTAAACAGAGGCAAACAGAGTTAAATAGAGTTAAACAGATGCAAACAGAGTTAAACAGAATTAAACAGAGGCAAACAGAGTTAAACAGAGTTAAACAGAGGCAAACAGATTTAAATAGAGTTCAACAGAGGGAAATAGAGTTCAATAGAGTTAAACAGAGGCATACAAGTTTAAGCAGAGTTCAACAGATGCAATCAGAGTTAAACAGAGTTAAACAGTGGCAAACAGAGTTAAATAGATTGAAACAGAGGCCAACGGAGTTGAACAGAGATAAACAGAGTTCAACTGAGTTAAACAGAGGCTAACAGAGTTAAACAGAGTTGAACAGAGTCCAACTGAGTTAAACAGAGTTAAACATAGGCAAACAGAGTTCAATAGAGTTAAACAGAGTTAAACAGAAGCAAACAGAGGTAAACGGAGTGAAACAGAGTTAACGAGAGGCATAGAGAGTTAAACAGAGTTGAACAGAGGCAAACAGAGTTAAACAGAGCTAAACAGTGGCAAACAGAGTTAAGCAGAGGCAAACAGACTTAAACGAGTTAAACAGAGGCATACAGAGTTAAACAGATTTAAACAGAAGAGGCAAACAGTTAAACAGCGTTAAACAGAGGCAAACAGATTTAAATAGAGTTAAACAGAAGCAATCAGCGTTAAACAGAGGCAAACAGAGTTAAATAGATTGAAACAGAGGCAAACAGAGTTCAACAGAGATAAACAGAGTTCAACAGACCTCAACAGAGTTAGACAGATGCAAACAGAGGGAAACAGAGTGAAACAGAGGCAAACAGATTTAAATAGAGTTAAACAGAAGCAATCAGCGTTAAACAGAGGCAAACAGAGTTAAATAGATTGAAACAGAGGCAAACAGAGTTCAACAGAGATAAACAGAGTTCAACAGACTTCAACAGAGTTAGACAGATGCAAACAGAGGGAAACAGAGTGAAACAGAGGCATACAGATTTAAACAGATTTGAACAGAGGCAAACAGAGTAGAGCAGAGTTAAAAAGAGTTAAACAGAGTTGAACAGAGGCATACAGAGTTAAATAGATTGAAACAGAGGCAAACAGAGCTGAACAGATATAAACAGAGCACAACAGAGTTAATCAGAGTTAAACAGAGGGAAACGGAGTTAAACAGAGTTAAACCAAGGCACACAGAGTTAAACAGAGTTGAACAGAGGCAAACAGAGTTAAACAGAGTTAAACAGAGGCAAACAGAGTTAAGCAGAGGCAAACAGACTTAAACGTGTTAAACAGAGGCATACAGAGTTCAACAGATTTAAACAGAGGCAAACAGAGTTAAACAGCGTTAGACAGAGGCAAACAGCGTTAAATAGAGTTAAACAGAGGCAATCAGAGTTAAACAGAATTAAACAGAGGCAGACAGAGTTAAATAGATTGAAACAGAGGCATACAGAGTTCAACAGAGATAAACAGATTTCAACAGAGTTAAACAGGGTTAAATGGAGGCAAACAGAGGGAAACAGAGTGAAACAGAGTTAAACAGAGGCAACCAGAGTTAAGCAGAGTTAATCAGAGGTAAACAGAGTGAAACAGATTTAAACAGACGCAGAGTTAAAGAGACTTGAACAGACGCAAAAAGAGTTAAACAAATGCAAACAGAGTTAAACTGATTTAAACAGAGTTAAACAGAGTTAAACAGAGGCGAACAGAGTTAAACATAGGCAAACAGAATTTAAAATAGTTAGATAGAGTTAATCAGAGGCAAACAGAAGGAAACTGAGTTAAAGAGAGGCAAAGTTAAACAGAGTTAAACAGAGGCAAACAGCGTTAAACAGAGTTAAACAGAGGCATACAGAGTTCAACAGAGTTAAACAGAGGCATACAGAGTTAAACAGAGTTCAACAGACTTAAACAGAGTTAGACAGATGCAAACAGAGGGAAACAGAGTTAAGCAGGGTTAAACAGAGGCACACAGAGTTAAACAGAGTTGGACAGAGGCAAACAGCTTTAAACAGGGTTAAACAGAGGCAAACAGAGTTAAGCAGAGGCAAACAGAGTTAAACGAGTTAAACAGAGGCATACAGAGTTAAACAGAGGCAAACAGAGTTAAACAGCGTTAGACAGAGGCAAACAGCGTTCAATAGAGTTAAACAGAGGCAATCAGAGTTAAACAGAATTAAACAGAGGCAGACAGAGTTAAATAGATTGAAACAGAGACAAACAGAGTTCAACAGAGATAAACAGAGTTCAACAGAGTTAACCAGAGTTAAACAGAGGCAAACAGAGGGAAACAGAGTGAAACAGAGGCAAACAGAGGCAACCAGAGTTAAGCAGAGTTAATCAGAGGTAAACAGAGTGAAACAGATTTAAACAGACGCAAACAGAGCTAAAGAGAGTTGAACAGAGGCAAACAGAGTTAAAAAGAGGCAAACAGAGTTAAACAGATTTAAACAGAGTTAAACAGAGTTAAACATAGGCAAACAGAATTCAAAATAGTTAAATAGAGTTAATCAGAGGCAAACAGAAGGAAACTGAGTTAAACAGAGTTAAACAGATGCAAACAGAGTTAAACAGAGTTAAACAGAGGCAAACAGAGTTAACCAGATTTAAACAGAGGCATACAGAGTTCAACAAATTTAAACAGAGGCAAACAGAGTTAGACAGCGTTAAACAGAGGCAAAGAGAGTTAAATAGAGTTAAACAGAGGCAAACAGAGTTAAACAGAATTAAACAGAGGCAAACAGAGTTAAACAGAGTTAAACAGAGGCAAACAGATTTAAATAGAGTTCAACAGAGGGAAATAGAGTTCAATAGAGTTAAACAGAGGCATACAAGTTTAGGCAGAGTTAAACAGATGCAATCAGAGTTAAACAGAGTTAAACAGTGGCAAACAGAGTGAAATAGATTGAAACAGAGGCCAACGGAGTTGAACAGAGACAAACAGAGTTCAACTGAGTTAAACAGAGGCTAACAGAGTTAAACAGAGTTGAACAGAGTCAAACCGAGTTAAACAGAGTTAAACATAGGCAAACAGAGTTCAACAGAGTTAAACAGAGTTAAACAGAAGCAAACAGAGGTAAACGGAGTGAAACAGAGTTAACCAGAGGCATAGAGAGTTAAACAGAGTTGAACAGAGGCAAACAGAGTTAAACAGAGCTAAACAGAGGCAAACAGAGTTAAGCAGAGGCAAACAGACTTAAACGAGTTAAACAGAGGCATACAGAGTTAAACAGATTTAAACAGAGGCAAACAGATAAACAGCGTTAAACAGAGGCAAACAGATTTAAATAGAGTTAAACAGAAGCAATCAGCGTTAAACAGAGGCAAACAGAGTTAAATAGATTGAAACAGAGGCAAACAGAGTTCAACAGAGATAAACAGAGTTCAACAGACTTCAACAGAGTTAGACAGATGCAAACAGAGGGAAACAGAGTGAAACAGAGGCATACAGATTTAAACAGAGTTGAACAGAGGCAAACAGAGTAGAGCAGAGTTACAAAGAGTTAAACAGAGTTGAACAGAGGCATACAGAGTTAAATAGATTGAAACAGAGGCAAACAGAGCCGAACAGATATAAACAGAGCACAACAGAGTTAATCAGAGTTAAACAGAGGGAAACGGAGTTAAACAGAGTTAAACCAAGGCACACAGAGTTAAACAGAGTTGAACAGAGGCAAACAGAGTTAAACAGAGTTAAACAGAGGCAAACAGAGTTAAGCAGAGGCAAACAGACTTAAACGTGTTAAACAGAGGCATACAGAGTTCAACAGATTTAAACAGAGGCAAACAGAGTTAAACAGCGTTAGACAGAGGCAAACAGCGTTAAATAGAGTTAAACAGAGGCAATCAGAGTTAAACAGAATTAAACAGAGGCAGACAGAGTTAAACAGATTGAAACAGAGGCATACAGAGTTCAACAGAGATAAACAGATTTCAACAGAGTTAAACAGGGTTAAACGGAGGCAAACAGAGGGAAACAGAGTGAAACAGAGTTAAACAGAGGCAACCAGAGTTAAGCAGAGTTAATCAGAGGTAAACAGAGTGAAACAGATTTAAACAGACGCAGAGTTAAAGAGACTTGAACAGACGCAAAAAGAGTTAAACAAATGCAAACAGAGTTAAACTGATTTAAACAGAGTTAAACAGAGTTAAACAGAGGCGAACAGAGTTAAACATAGGCAAACAGAATTCAAAATAGTTAAATAGAGTTAATCAGAGGCAAACAGAAGGAAACTGAGTTAAAGAGAGGCAAAGTTAAACAGAGTTAAACAGAGGCAAACAGAGTTAAACAGAGTTAAACAGAGGCATACAGAGTTCAACAGAGTTAAACAGGCATACAGAGTTAAACAGAGTTCAACAGACTTAAACAGAGTTAGACAGATGCAAACAGAGGGAAACAGAGTTAAACAGAGTTAAACAGAGGCACACAGAGTTAAACAGAGTTGGACAGAGGCAAACAGCTTTAAACAGGGTTAAACAGAGGCAAACAGAGTTAAGCAGAGGCAAACAGAGTGAAACGAGTTAAACAGAGGCATACAGAGTTAACCAGATGCAAACAGAGTTAAAGAGAGTTGAACAGAGGCAAACAGAGTTAAACAGAGGCAAACAGAGTTAAACAGATTTAAACAGAGTTAAACAGAGTTAAACATAGGCAAACAGAATTCAAAATAGTTAAATAGAGTTAATCAGAGGCAAACAGAAGGAAACTGAGTTAAACAGAGTTAAACAGATGCAAACAGAGTTAAACAGACTTAAACAGAGACAAACAGAGTTAAACAGATTTAAACAGAGGCATACAGAGTTCAACAAATTTAAACAGAGGCAAACAGAGTTAGACAGCGTTAAACAGAGGCAAACAGAGTTAAATAGAGTTAAACAGAGGCAAACAGAGTTAAACAGAATTAAACAGAGGCAAACAGAGTTAAACAGAGTTAAACAGAGGCAAACAGATTTAAATAGAGTTCAACAGAGGGAAATAGAGTTCAATAGAGTTAAACAGAGGCATACAAGTTTAAGCAGAGTTAAACAGATGCAATCAGAGTTAAACAGAGTTAAACAGTGGCAAACAGAGTTAAATAGATTGAAACAGAGGCCAACGGAGTTGAACAGAGATAAACAGAGTTCAACTGAGTTAAACAGAGGCTAACAGAGTTAAACAGAGTTGAACAGAGTCCAACTGAGTTAAACAGAGTTAAACATAGGCAAACAGAGTTCAATAGAGTTAAACAGAGTTAAACAGAAGCAAACAGAGGTAAACGGAGTGAAACAGAGTTAACGAGAGGCATAGAGAGTTAAACAGAGTTGAACAGAGGCAAACAGAGTTGAACAGAGTTAAACAGTGGCAAACAGAGTTAAGCAGAGGCAAACAGACTTAAACGAGTTAAACAGAGGCATACAGAGTTAAACAGATTTAAACAGAGGCAAACAGTTAAACAGCGTTAAACAGAGGCAAACAGAGTTAAATAGAGTTAAACAGAAGCAATCAGCGTTAAACAGAGGCAAACAGAGTTAAATAGATTGAAACAGAGGCAAACAGAGTTAAACAGAGGCAAACAGAGTTAAACAGATTTAAACAGAGTTAAACAGAGTTAAACAGAGGCGGACAGAGTTAAACAGAGTTAAACATAGGCAAACAGAATTCAAAATAGTTAAATAGAGTTAATCAGAGGCAAACAGAAGGAAACGGAGTTAAACAGAGTTAAACAGAGGCAAAGTTAAACAGAGTTAAACAGAGGCAAAAAGAGTTAAACAGAGTTAAACAGAGCATACAGAGTTCAACAGAGTTAAACAGAGGCATACAGAGTTAAACAGAGTTCAGCAGACTTAAACAGAGTTGGAAAGATGCAAACAGAGGGAAACAGAGTTAAACAGAGTTAAACAGAGGCACACAGAGTTAAACAGAGTTGGACAGAGGCAAACAGCTTTAAACAGGGTTAAACAGAGGCAAACAGAGTTAAGCAGAGGCAAACAGAGTTAAACGAGTTAAACAGAGGCATACAGAGTTAACCATAGGCAAGCAGAGTTAAACTGCGTTAGACAGAGGCAAACAGCGTTAAATAGAGTTAAACAGAGGCAATCAGACTTAAACAGAATTAAACAGAGGCAGACAGAGTTAAATGGATTGAAACAGAGGCAAACAGAGTTCAACAGAGTTAAATAGAGTTCAACAGAGTTAACCAGAGTTAAACAGTGGGAAACAGAGTGAAACAGAGGCAAACAGAGGCAACCAGAGTTAAGCAGAGTTAATCAGAGGTAAACAGAGTGAAACAGATTTAAACAGACGCAAACAGAGTCAAACAGCGTTAAACAGAGGCAAACAGAGTTCAACAGAGTTAAACAGAGGCATACAGAGTTAAACAGAGTTCAACACAGGCAAAGAGAGTGAAAGAGCGTTAAACAGAGGGAAACAGATTTAAATAGAGTTAAACAGATGCAAACAGAGTTAAACAGAATAAAGCTGAAGCAAACAGAGTTAAACAGAGTTGAACAGAGGCAAACAGAGTTCAACAGAGTTAAACAGAGGCATACAGAGTTAAACAGAGTTGAGCAGAGGGAAACAGAGTTAAACAGAGTTAAACAGGGGCATAAGGAGTTCAGCAGAGTTAAACAGAGGCATACAGAGTTAAACAGAGTTAAGCAGAGGGAAACAGAGTTAAACAGAGGCAAACAGAGGTACAGTGAGTGAACCAGAGTTAAACAGAGGCACACAGAGTTAAACAGAGTTGGACAGAGGCAAACAGCTTGAAACAGCGTTAAACAGAGGCAAACAGAGTTAAGCAGAGGCAAACAGAGTTAAACGAGTTAAACAGAGGCATACAGTGTTAACCATAGGCAAACAGAGTTAAACAGCGTTAGACAGAGGCAAACAGCGTTCAATAGAGTTAAACAGAGGCAATCAGAGTTAAACAGAATTAAACAGAGGCAGACAGAGTTAAATAGATTGAAACAGAGACAAACAGAGTTCAACAGAGATAAACAGAGTTCAACAGAGTTAACCAGAGTTAAACAGAGGCAAACAGAGGGAAACAGAGTGAAACAGAGGCAAACAGAGGCAACCAGAGTTAAGCAGAGTTAATCAGAGGTAAACAGAGTGAAACAGATTTAAACAGACGCAAACAGAGTTAAAGAGAGTTGAACAGAGGCAAACAGAGTTAAACAGAGGCAAACAGAGTTAAACAGATTTAAACAGAGTTAAACAGAGTTAAACATAGGCAAACAGAATTCAAAATAGTTAAATGGAGTTAATCAGAGGCAAACAGAAGGAAACTGAGTTAAACAGAGTTAAACAGATGCAAACAGAGTTAAACAGAGTTAAACAGAGGCAAACAGAGTTAAACAGATTTAAACAGAGGCATACAGAGTTCAACAAATTTAAACAGAGGCAAACAGAGTTAGACAGCGTTAAACAGAGGCAAACAGAGATAAATAGAGTTAAACAGAGGCAAACAGAGTTAAGCAGAATTAAACAGAGGCAAACAGAGTTAAACAGAGTTAAACAGAGGCAAACAGATTTAAATACCGTTCAACAGAGGGAAATAGAGTTCAATAGAGTTAAACAGAGGCATACAAGTTGAAGCAGAGTTAAACAGATGCAATCAGAGTTAAACAGAGTTAAACAGTGGCAAACAGAGTGAAATAGATTGAAACAGAGGCCAACGGAGTTGAACAGAGATAAACAGAGTTCAACTGAGTTAAACAGAGGCTAACAGAGTGAAACAGAGTTGAACAGAGTCAAACTGAGTTAAACAGAGTTAAACATAGGCAAACAGAGTTCAACAGAGTTAAACAGAGTTAAACAGAAGCAAACAGAGGTAAACGGAGTGAAACAGAGTTAACCAGAGGCATAGAGAGTTAAACAGAGTTGAACAGAGGCAAACAGAGTTAAACAGAGCTAAACAGAGGCAAACAGAGTTAAGCAGAGGCAAACAGACTTAAACGAGTTAAACAGAGGCATACAGAGTTAAACAGATTTAAACAGAGGCAAACAGTTAAACAGCGTTAAACAGAGGCAAACAGATTTAAATAGAGTTAAACAGAAGCAATCAGCGTTAAACAGAGGCAAACAGAGTTAAATAGATTGAAACAGAGGCAAACAGAGTTCAACAGAGATAAACAGAGTTCAACAGACTTCAACAGAGTTAGACAGATGCATACAGAGGGAAACAGAGTGAAACAGAGGCATACAGATTTAAACAGAGTTGAACAGAGGCAAACAGAGTAGAGCAGAGTTAAAAAGAGTTAAACAGAGTTGAACAGAGGCATACAGAGTTAAATAGATTGAAACAGGGGCAAACAGAGCCGAACAGATATAAACAGAGCACAACAGAGTTAATCAGAGTTAAACAGAGGGAAACGGAGTTAAACAGAGTTAAACCAAGGCACACAGAGTTAAACAGAGTTGAACAGAGGCAAACAGAGTTAAACAGAGTTAAACAGAGGCAAACAGAGTTAAGCAGAGGCAAACAGACTTAAACGTGTTAAACAGAGGCATACAGAGTTCAACAGATTTAAACAGAGGCAAACAGAGTTAAACAGCGTTAGACAGAGGCAAACAGCGTTAAATAGAGTTAAACAGAGGCAATCAGAGTTAAACAGAATTAAACAGAGGCAGACAGAGTTAAATAGATTGAAACAGAGACAAACAGAGTTCAACAGAGATAAACAGAGTTCAACAGAGTTAACCAGAGTTAAACAGAGGCAAACAGAGGGAAACAGAGTGAAACAGAGGCAAACAGAGGCAACCAGAGTTAAGCAGAGTTAATCAGAGGTAAACAGAGTGAAACAGATTTAAACAGACGCAAACAGAGTTAAAGAGAGTTGAACAGAGGCAAACAGAGTTAAACAGATTTAAACAGAGTTAAACAGAGTTAAACATAGGCAAACAGAATTCAAAATAGTTAAATAGAGTTAATCAGAGGCAAACAGAAGGAAACTGTGTTAAACCGAGTTAAACAGATGCAAACAGAGTTAAACAGAGTTAAACAGAGGCAAACAGAGTTAACCAGATTTAAACAGAGGCATACAGAGTTCAACAAATTTAAACAGAGGCAAACAGAGTTAGACAGCGTTAAACAGAGGCAAAGAGAGTTAAATAGAGTTAAACAGAGGCAAACAGAGTTAAACAGAATTAAACAGAGGCAAACAGAGTTAAACAGAGTTAAACAGAGGCAAACAGATTTAAATAGAGTTCAACAGAGGGAAATAGAGTTCAATAGAGTTAAACAGAGGCATACAAGTTTAAGCAGAGTTAAACAGATGCAATCAGAGTTAAACAGAGTTAAACAGTGGCAAACAGAGTGAAATAGATTGAAACAGAGGCCAACGGAGTTGAACAGAGATAAACAGAGTTCAACTGAGTTAAACAGAGGCTAACAGAGTGAAACAGAGTTGAACAGAGTCAAACTGAGTTAAACAGAGTTAAACATAGGCAAACAGAGTTCAACAGAGTTAAACAGAGTTAAACAGAAGCAAACAGAGGTAAACGGAGTGAAACAGAGTTAACCAGAGGCATAGAGAGTTAAACAGAGTTGAACAGAGGCAAACAGAGTTAAACAGAGCTAAACAGAGGCAAACAGAGTTAAGCAGAGGCAAACAGACTTAAACGAGTTAAACAGAGGCATACAGAGTTAAACAGATTTAAACAGAGGCAAACAGTTAAACAGCGTTAAACAGAGGCAAACAGATTTAAATAGAGTTAAACAGAAGCAATCAGCGTTAAACAGAGGCAAACAGAGTTAAATAGATTGAAACAGAGGCAAACAGAGTTCAACAGAGATAAACAGAGTTCAACAGACTTCCACAGAGTTAGACAGATGCAAACAGAGGGAAACAGAGTGAAACAGAGGCATACAGATTTAAACAGAGTTGAACAGAGGCAAACAGAGTAGAGCAGAGTTAAAAAGAGTTAAACATAGTTGAACAGAGGCATACAGAGTTAAATAGATTGAAACAGAGGCAAACAGAGCTGAACAGATATAAACAGAGCACAACAGAGTTAATCAGAGTTAAACAGAGGGAAACGGAGTTAAACAGAGTTAAACCAAGGCACACAGAGTTAAACAGAGTTGAACAGAGGCAAACAGAGTTAAACAGAGTTAAACAGAGGCAAACAGAGTTAAGCAGAGGCAAACAGACTTAAACGTGTTAAACAGAGGCATACAGAGTTCAACAGATTTAAACAGAGGCAAACAGAGTTAAACAGCGTTAGACAGAGGCAAACAGCGTTAAATAGAGTTAAACAGAGGCAATCAGAGTTAAACAGAATTAAACAGAGGCAGACAGAGTTAAACAGATTGAAACAGAGGCATACAGAGTTCAACAGAGATAAACAGATTTCAACAGAGTTAAACAGGGTTAAACGGAGGCAAACAGAGGTAAACAGAGTGAAACAGAGTTAAACAGAGGCAACCAGAGTTAAGCAGAGTTAATCAGAGGTAAACAGAGTGAAACAGATTTAAACAGACGCAGAGTTAAAGAGACTTGAACAGACGCAAAAAGAGTTAAACAAATGCAAACAGAGTTAAACTGATTTAAACAGAGTTAAACAGAGTTAAACAGAGGCGAACAGAGTTAAACATAGGCAAACAGAATTCAAAATAGTTAAATAGAGTTAATCAGAGGCAAACAGAAGGAAACTGAGTTAAAGAGAGGCAAAGTTAAACAGAGTTAAACAGAGGCATACAGAGTTCAACAGAGTTAAACAGAGGCATACAGAGTTAAACAGAGTTCAACAGACTTAAACAGAGTTAGACAGATGCAAACAGAGGGAAACAGAGTTAAACAGAGTTAAACAGAGGCACACAGAGTTAAACAGAGTTGGACAGAGGCAAACAGCTTTAAACAGCGTTAAACAGAGGCAAACAGAGTTAAGCAGAGGCAAACAGAGTTAAACGAGTAAAACAGAGGCATACAGAGTTAACCAGATGCAAACAGAGTTAAACAGCGTTAGACAGAGGCAAACAGCGTTAAATAGAGTTAAACAGAGGCAATCAGAGTTAAACAGAATTAAACAGAGGCAGACAGAGTTAAATAGATTGAAACATAGGCGAACAGAGTTCAACAGAGTTAAACAGAGTTCAACAGAGTTAACCAGAGTTAAACAGAGGCAAACATAGGCATACAGAGTGAAACAGGGGCAAACAGAGGCAACCAGAGTTAAGCAGAGTTAATCAGAGGTAAACAGAGTGAAACAGATTTAAACAGACACAAACAGAGTTAAAGAGAGTTGAACAGAGGCAAACAGAGTTAAACAGAGGCAAACAGAGTTAAACAGATTTAAACAGAGTTAAACAGAGTTAAACAGAGGCAAACAGAGTTCAACAGATTTAAACAGAGGCAAACAGAGTTAAACAGCGTTAGACAGAGGCAAACAGCGTTAAATAGAGTTAAACAGAGGCAATCAGAGTTAAACAGAATTAAACAGAGGCAGACAGAGTTAAATAGATTGAAACAATGCAAACAGAGTTCAACAGAGATAAACAGAGTTCAACAGATTTAAACAGAGTTAAACAGAGGCAAACAGAGGGAAACAGAGTGAAACAGAGTGAAACAGAGGCAACCAGAGTTAAGCAGAGTTAATCAGTGGTAAACAGAGTGAAACAGATTTAAACAGACGCAAACAGAGTTAAAGAGAGTTGAACAGATGCAAAAAGAGTTAAACAGAGGCAAACAGAGTTAAACAGATTTAAGCAGAGTTAAACAGAGTTAAACAGAGGCGAACAGAGTTAAACAGAGTTAAACATAGGCAAACAGAATTCAAAATAGTTAAATAGAGTTAATCAGAGGCAAACAGAAGGAAACTGAGTTAAAGAGAGGCAAAGTTAAACAGAGTTAAACAGAGGCAAACAGAGTTAAACAGAGTTAAACAGAGGCATACAGAGTTCAACGGAGTTAAACAGAGGCATACAGAGTTAAACAGAGTTCAACAGACTTAAACAGAGTTAGACAGATGCAAACAGAGGGAAACAGAGTTAAACAGAGTTAAACAGAGGCACACAGAGTTAAACAGAGTTGGACAGAGGCAAACAGCTTTAAACAGGGTTAAACAGAGGCAAACAGAGTTAAGCAGATGCAAACAGAGTTAAACGAGTTAAACAGAGGCATACAGAGTTAACCAGAGGCAAACAGAGTTAAACAGCGTTAGACAGAGGCAAACAGCGTTAAATAGAGTTAAACAGAGGCAATCAGAGTTAAACAGAATTAAACAGAGGCAGACAGAGTTAAACAGATTGAAACAGAGGCATACAGAGTTCAACAGAGATAAACAGATTTCAACAGAGTTAAACAGGGTTAAACGGAGGCAAACAGAGGTAAACAGAGTGAAACAGAGTTAAACAGAGGCAACCAGAGTTAAGCAGAGTTAATCAGAGGTAAACAGAGTGAAACAGATTTAAACAGACGCAGAGTTAAAGAGACTTGAACAGACGCAAAAAGAGTTAAACAAATGCAAACAGAGTTAAACTGATTTAAACAGAGTTAAACAGAGTTAAACAGAGGCGAACAGAGTTAAACATAGGCAAACAGAATTCAAAATAGTTAAATAGAGTTAATCAGAGGCAAACAGAAGGAAACTGAGTTAAAGAGAGGCAAAGTTAAACAGAGTTAAACAGAGGCATACAGAGTTCAACAGAGTTAAACAGAGGCATACAGAGTTAAACAGAGTTCAACAGACTTAAACAGAGTTAGACAGATGCAAACAGAGGGAAACAGAGTTAAACAGAGTTAAACAGAGGCACACAGAGTTAAACAGAGTTGGACAGAGGCAAACAGCTTTAAACAGCGTTAAACAGAGGCAAACAGAGTTAAGCAGAGGCAAACAGAGTTAAACGAGTAAAACAGAGGCATACAGAGTTAACCAGATGCAAACAGAGTTAAACAGCGTTAGACAGAGGCAAACAGCGTTAAATAGAGTTAAACAGAGGCAATCAGAGTTAAACAGAATTAAACAGAGGCAGACAGAGTTAAATAGATTGAAACATAGGCGAACAGAGTTCAACAGAGTTAAACAGAGTTCAACAGAGTTAACCAGAGTTAAACAGAGGCAAACATAGGCATACAGAGTGAAACAGGGGCAAACAGAGGCAACCAGAGTTAAGCAGAGTTAATCAGAGGTAAACAGAGTGAAACAGATTTAAACAGACACAAACAGAGTTAAAGAGAGTTGAACAGAGGCAAACAGAGTTAAACAGAGGCAAACAGAGTTAAACAGATTTAAACAGAGTTAAACAGAGTTAAACAGAGGCAAACAGAGTTCAACAGATTTAAACAGAGGCAAACAGAGTTAAACAGCGTTAGACAGAGGCAAACAGCGTTAAATAGAGTTAAACAGAGGCAATCAGAGTTAAACAGAATTAAACAGAGGCAGACAGAGTTAAATAGATTGAAACAATGCAAACAGAGTTCAACAGAGATAAACAGAGTTCAACAGATTTAAACAGAGTTAAACAGAGGCAAACAGAGGGAAACAGAGTGAAACAGAGTGAAACAGAGGCAACCAGAGTTAAGCAGAGTTAATCAGAGGTAAACAGAGTGAAACAGATTTAAACAGACGCAAACAGAGTTAAAGAGAGTTGAACAGATGCAAAAAGAGTTAAACAGAGGCAAACAGAGTTAAACAGATTTAAGCAGAGTTAAACAGAGTTAAACAGAGGCGAACAGAGTTAAACAGAGTTAAACATAGGCAAACAGAATTCAAAATAGTTAAATAGAGTTAATCAGAGGCAAACAGAAGGAAACTGAGTTAAAGAGAGGCAAAGTTAAACAGAGTTAAACAGAGGCAAACAGAGTTAAACAGAGTTAAACAGAGGCATACAGAGTTCAACGGAGTTAAACAGAGGCATACAGAGTTAAACAGAGTTCAACAGACTTAAACAGAGTTAGACAGATGCAAACAGAGGCAAACAGAGTTAAACAGAGTTAAACAGAGGCACACAGAGATAAACAGAGTTCAACAGACTTCAACAGAGTTAGACAGATGCAAACAGAGTTAACCAGAGTTAAACAGAGGCAAACAGAGGGAAACAGAGTGAAACAGAGGAAAACAGAGGCAACCAGAGTTAAGCAGATTTAATCAGAGGTAAACAGAGTGAAACAGATTTAAACAGACGCAAACAGAGTTAAAGAGAGTTGAACAGAGGCAAACAGAGTTAAACAGAGTTAAACAGAGGCACACAGAGTTAAACAGAGTTGGACAGAGGCAAACAGCTTTAAACAGCGTTAAACAGAGGCAAACAGAGTTAAGCAGAGGCAAACAGAGTTAAACGAGTTAAACAGAGGCGTACAGAGTTAACCAGATGCAAACAGAGTTAAACAGCGTTAGACAGAGGCAAACAGCGTTAAATAGAGTTAAACAGAGGCAATCAGAGTTAAACAGAATTAAACAGAGGCAGACAGAGTTAAATAGATTGAAACAGAAGCAAACAGAGTTCAACAGAGTTAAACAGAGTTCAACAGAGTTAACCAGAGTTAAACAGAGGCAAACATAGGCATACAGAGTGAAACAGGGGCAAACAGAGGCAACCAGAGTTAAGCAGAGTTAATCAGAGGTAAACAGTGTGAAACAGATTTAAACAGACACAAACAGAGTTAAAGAGAGTTGAACAGAGGCAAACAGAGTTAAACAGAGGCAAACAGAGTTCAACAGAGTTAAACAGAGGCGTACAGAGTTAAACAGAGTTCAACACAGGCAAAGAGAGTGAAAGACCGTTAAACAGAGGGAAACAGATTTAAATAGAGTTAAACAGATGCAAACAGAGTTAAACAGAATAAAACTGAAGCAAACAGAGTTAAACAGAGTTGAACAGAGGCAAACAGAGTTCAACAGAGTTAAACAGAGGCATACAGAGTTAAACAGAGTTGAGCAGAGGGAAACAGAGTTAAACAGAGTTAAACAGAGGCATAAGGAGTTCAGCAGAGTTAAACAGAGGCATACAGAGTTAAACAGAGTTAAGCAGAGGTAAACAGAGTTAAACAGAGGCAAACAGAGGTAAACTGAGTGAAACAGAGTTAAACAGAGGCACACAGAGTTAAACAGAGCTGAGCAGAGGGAAACAGAGTTAAACAGAGTTAAACAGAGGCATAAGGAGTTCAGCAGAGTTAAGCAGAGGCATACAGAGTAAAACAGAGTTAAGCAGAGGGAAACAGAGTTAAACTGAGTTAAACAGAGGCAAAAAGAGGTAAACTGAGTGAAACAGAGTTAAACAGAGGCACACAGAGTTAAACAGAGTTGGACAGAGGCAAACAGCTTTAAACAGGGTTAAACAGAGGCAAACAGAGTTAAGCAGAGGCAAACAGAGTTAAACGAGTTAAACAGAGGCATACAGAGTTAACCAGAGGCAAAGAGAGTTGAACAGCGTTAGACAGAGGCAAACAGCGTTCAATAGAGTTAAACAGAGGCAATCAGAGTTAAACAGAATTAAACAGAGGCAGACAGAGTTAAATAGATTGAAACAGAGGCAAACAGAGTTCAACAGAGATAAACAGAGTTCAACAGAGTTAAGCAGAGTTAAACAGAGGCAAACAGAGGGAAACAGAGTGAAACAGAGGCAAACAGATGAAACCAGAGTTAAGCAGAGTTAATCAGAGGTAAACAGAGTGAAACAGATTTAAACAGACGCAAAAAGAGTTAAAGAGAGTTGAACAGAGGCAAACAGAGTTAAACAGATTTAAACAGAGTTAAACAGAGTTAAACATAGGCAAACAGAATTCAAAATAGTTAAATAGAGTTAATCAGAGGCAAACAGAAGGAAACTGAGTTAAACAGAGTTAAACAGATGCAAACAGAGTTAAACAGAGTTAAACAGAGGCAAACAGAGTTAAACAGATTTAAACAGAGGCATACAGAGTTCAACAAATTTAAACAGAGGCAAACAGAGTTAGACAGCGTTAAACAGAGGCAAACAGAGTTAAATAGAGTTAAACAGAGGCAAACAGAGTTAAACTGAATTAAACAGAGGCAAACAGAGTTAAACAGAGTTAAACAGAGGCAAACAGATTTAAATAGAGTTCAACAGAGGGAAATAGATTTCAATAGAGTTAAACAGAGGCATACAAGTTTAAGCAGAGTTAAACAGATGCAATCAGAGTTAAACAGAGTTAAACAGTGGCAAACAGAGTGAAATAGATTGAAACAGAGGCCAACGGAGTTGAACAGAGATAAACAGGGTTGAACTGAGTTAAACAGAGGCTAACAGAGTTAAACAGAGTTGAACAGAGTCAAACTGAGTTAAACAGAGTTAAACATAGGCAAACAGAGTTCAACAGAGTTAAACAGAGTTAAACAGAAGCAAACAGAGGTAAACGGAGTGAAACAGAGTTAACCAGAGGCATAGAGAGTTAAACAGAGTTGAACAGAGGCAAACAGAGCTAAACAGAGGCAAACAGAGTAAAGCAGAGGCAAACAGACTTAAACGAGTTAAACAGAGGCATACAGAGTTAAACAGATTTAAACAGAGGCAAACAGTTAAACAGCGTTAAACAGAGGCAAACAGATTTAAATAGAAATAAACAGAAGCAATTAGCGTTAAACAGAGGCAAACAGAGTTAAATAGATTGAAACAGAGGCAAACAGAGTTCAACAGAGATAAACAGAGTTCAACAGACTTCAACAGAGTTAGACAGATGCAAACAGAGTTAACCAGAGTTAAACAGAGGCAAACAGAGGGAAACAGAGTGAAACAGAGGAAAACAGAGGCAACCAGAGTTAAGCAGATTTAATCAGAGGTAAACAGAGTGAAACAGATTTAAACAGACGCAAACAGAGTTAAAGAGAGTTGAACAGAGGCAAACAGAGTTAAACAGAGGCAAACAGAGTTAAACAGAGGCGAACAGAGTTAAACAGAGTTAAACATAGGCAAACAGAATTCAAAATAGTTAAATAGAGTTAATCAGAGGCAAACAGAAGGAAACTGAGTTAAACAGAGGCAAAGTAAAACAGAGTTAAACAGAGGCAAAAAGAGTTA
Organism: Isurus oxyrinchus; assembly: GCA_026770705.1. NCBI lineage: Eukaryota > Metazoa > Chordata > Chondrichthyes > Lamniformes > Lamnidae > Isurus > Isurus oxyrinchus. The sequence continues at coordinate 76,763 of JANJGN010002120.1, forward strand.
AACAGAGTTAAACAGAGCATACAGAGTAAAACAGAGTTAAACAGAGGCATATAGAGTTAAACAGAGTTCAACAGACTGAAACAGAGTTAAACAGAGTTAAATAGAGGCACACAGATTTAAACAAAGTTGGACAGAGGCAAACAGCTTTAAACAGTGTTAAACAGAGGAAAACAGAGTTAAGCAGAGGCAAACAGAGTTAAACGAGTTAAACAGAGGCATACAGAGTTAACCAGAGGCAAAGAGAGTTGAACAGCGTTAGACAGAGGCAAACAGCGTTAAATAGAGTTAAACAGAGGCAATCAGAGTTAAACAGAATTAAACAGAGGCAGACAGAGTTAAATGGATTGAAACAGAGGCAAACAGAGTTCAACAGAGTTAACCAGAGTTCAACAGAGTTAACCTGAGTTAAACAGAGGCAAACAGAGGGAAACAGAGTGAAACAGAGGCAAACAGAGGCAACCAGAGTTAAGCAGAGTAAATCAGAGGTAAACAGAGTGAAACAGATTTAAACAGACGCAAACAGAGTTAAAGAGAGTTGAACAAGGCAAACAGAGTTAAACAGAGGCAAAAAGAGTTAAACAGATTTAAACAGAGTTAAACAGAGTTAAACAGAGGCGAACAGAGGGAAACAGAGTGAAACAGAGGAAAACAGAGGCAACCAGAGTTAAGCAGAGTTCATCAGAGGTAAACAGAGTGGAACAGATTTAAACAGACGCAAACAGAGTTAAAGAGAGTTGAACAGAGGCAAACAGAGTTAAACAGAGGCAAACAGAGTTAAATGGATTTAAACTGAGTGAAACAGAGTTAAACAGAGGCGAACAGAATTCAAAATAGTTAAATAGAGTTAATCAGAGGCAAACAGAAGGAAACTGAGTTAAACAGAGTTAAACAGATGCAAACAGAGTTAAACAGAGTTAAACAGAGGCAAACAGAGTTAAACAGATTTAAACAGAGGCATACAGAGTTCAACAAATTTAAACAGAGGCAAACAGAGTTAGACAGCGTTAAACAGAGGCAAACAGAGTTAAATAGAGTTAAACAGAGGCAAACAGAGTTAAACAGAATTAAACAGAGGCAAACAGAGTTAAACAGAGTTAAACAGAGGCAAACAGATTTAAATAGAATTCAACAGAGGGAAATAGAGTTAGACAGAGTTAAACAGAGGCATACAAGTTTAAGCAGAGTTAAACAGATGCAATCAGAGTTAAACAGAGTTAAACAGTGGCAAACAGAGTGAAATAGATTGAAACAGAGGCCAACAGAGTTGAACAGAGATAAACAGAGTTCAACAGAGTTAAACAGAGGCTAACAGATTTAAACAGAGTTGAACAGAGTCAAACTGAGTTAAACAGAGTTAAACATAGGCAAACAGAGTTCAACAGAGTTAAACAGAGTTAAACAGATGCAAACAGAGGTAAACGGAGTGAAACAGAGTTAACCAGAGGCATAGAGAGTTAAACAGATTTGAACAGAGGCAAACAGAGTTAAACAGAGTTAAACAGAGGCAAACAGAGTTAAGCAGAGGCAAACAGAGTTAAACAGATTTAAACAGAGGCAAACAGTTAAACAGCGTTAAACAGAGGCAAACTGATTTAAATAGAGTTAAAGAGATGCAATCAGGGCTAAACAGAGGCAAACAGAGTTAAATAGATTGAAACAGAGGCAGACAGAGTTCAACAGAGATAAACAGAGTTCAACAGACTTAAACAGAGTTAGACAGAGGCAAACAGAGGGAAACAGAGGCAAACAGAGGCAACCAGAGTTAATCAGAGGTAAACAGAGTGAAACAGATTTAAACAGACGCAAACAGAGTTAAAGAGAGTTGAACAAGGCAAACAGAGTTAAACAGAGGCAAACAGAGTTAAACAGATTTAAACAGAGTTAAACAGAGTTAAACAGAGGCGAACAGAGGGAAACAGAGTGAAACAGAGGAAAACAGAGGCAACCAGAGTTAAGCAGAGTTCATCAGAGGTAAACAGAGTGGAACAGATTTAAACAGACGCAAACAGAGTTAAAGAGAGTTGAACAGAGGCAAACAGAGTTAAACAGAGGCAAACAGAGTTAAATAGATTTAAACTGAGTTAAACAGAGTTAAACAGAGGCGAACAGAATTCAAAATAGTTAAATAGAGTTAATCAGAGGCAAACAGAAGGAAACTGAGTTAAACAGAGTTAAACAGATGCAAACAGAGTTAAACAGAGTTAAACAGAGGCAAACAGAGTTAAACAGATTTAAACAGAGGCATACAGAGTTCAACAAATTTAAACAGAGGCAAACAGAGTTAGACAGCGTTAAACAGAGGCAAACAGTGTTAAATAGAGTTAAACAGAGGCAAACAGAGTTAAACACAATTAAACAGAGGCAAACAGAGTTAAACAGAGTTAAACAGAGGCAAACAGAGTTAAATAGATTGAAACAGAGGCCAACAGAGTTGAACAGAGATAAACAGAGTTCAACAGAGTTAAACAGAGGCTAACAGATTTAAACAGAGTTGAACAGAGTCAAACTGAGTTAAACAGAGTTAAACATAGGCAAACAGAGTTCAACAGAGTTAAACAGAGTTAAACAGAAGCAAACAGAGGTAAACGGAGTGAAACAGAGTTAACCAGAGGCATAGAGAGTTAAACAGAGTTGAACAGAGGCAAACAGAGCTAAACAGAGGCAAACAGAGTAAAGCAGAGGCAAACAGACTTAAACGAGTTAAACAGAGGCATACAGAGTTAAACAGATTTAAGCAGAGGCAAACAGTTAAACAGCGTTAAACAGAGGCAAACAGATTTAAATAGAAATAAACAGAAGCAATCAGCGTTAAACAGAGGCAAACAGAGTTAAATAGATTGAAACAGAGGCAAACAGAGTTCAACAGAGATAAACAGAGTTCAACAGACTTCAACAGAGTTAGACAGATGCAAACAGAGTTAACCAGAGTTAAACAGAGGCAAACAGAGGGAAACAGAGTGAAACAGAGGAAAACAGAGGCAACCAGAGTTAAGCAGATTTAATCAGAGGTAAACAGAGTGAAACAGATTTAAACAGACGCAAACAGAGTTAAAGAGAGTTGAACAGAGGCAAACAGAGTTAAACAGAGGCAAACAGAGTTAAACAGAGGCGAACAGAGTTAAACATAGGCAAACAGAATTCAAAATAGTTAAATAGAGTTAATCAGAGGCAAACAGAAGGAAACTGAGTTAAACAGAGGCAAAGTAAAACAGAGTTAAACAGAGGCATAAAGAGTTAAACAGAGTTAAACAGAGCATACAGAGTAAAACAGAGTTAAACAGAGGCATATAGAGTTAAACAGAGTTCAACAGACTTAAACAGAGTTAAACAGAGTTAAACAGAGGCACACAGATTTAAGCAAAGTTGGACAGAGGCAAACAGCTTTAAACAGTGTTAAACAGAGGCAAACAGAGTTAAGCAGAGGCAAACAGAGTTAAACGAGTTAAACAGAGGCATACAGAGTTAACCAGAGGCAAAGAGAGTTGAACAGCGTTAGACAGAGGCAAACAGCGTTAAATAGAGTTAAACAGAGGCAATCAGAGTTAAACAGAATTAAACAGAGGCAGACAGAGTTAAATGGATTGAAACAGAGGCAAACAGAGTTCAACAGAGTTAACCAGAGTTCAACAGAGTTAACCAGAGTTAAACAGAGGCAAACAGAGGGAAACAGAGTGAAACAGAGGCAAACAGAGGCAACCAGAGTTAAGCAGAGTTAATCAGAGGTAAACAGAGTGAAACAGATTTAAACAGACGCAAACAGAGTTAAAGAGAGTTGAACAAGGCAAACAGAGTTAAACAGAGGCAAACAGAGTTAAACAGATTTAAACAGAGTTAAACAGAGTTAAACAGAGGCGAACAGAGGGAAACAGAGTGAAACAGAGGAAAACAGAGGCAACCAGAGTTAAGCAGAGTTCATCAGAGGTAAACAGAGTGGAACAGATTTAAACAGACGCAAACAGAGTTAAAGAGAGTTGAACAGAGGCAAACAGAGTTAAACAGAGGCAAACAGAGTTAAATAGATTTAAACTGAGTTAAACAGAGTTAAACAGAGGCGAACAGAATTCAAAATAGTTAAATAGAGTTAATCAGAGGCAAACAGAAGGAAACTGAGTTAAACAGAGTTAAACAGATGCAAACAGAGTTAAACAGAGTTAAACAGAGGCAAACAGACTTGAACAGATTTAAACAGAGGCATACAGAGTTCAACAAATTTAAACAGAGGCAAACAGAGTTAAATAGAGTTAAACAGAGGCAAACAGAGTTAAACAGAATTAAACAGAGGCAAACAGAGTTAAACAGAGTTAAACAGAGGCAAACAGATTTAAATAGAATTCAACAGAGGGAAATAGAGTTAAACAGAGTTAAACAGAGGCATACAAGTTTAAGCAGAGTTAAACAGATGCAATCAGAGTTAAACAGAGTTAAACAGTGGCAAACAGAGTTAAATAGATTGAAACAGAGGCCAACAGAGTTGAACAGAGATAAACAGAGTTCAACAGAGTTAAACAGAGGCTAACAGATTTAAACAGAGTTGAACAGAGTCAAACTGAGTTAAACAGAGTTAAACATAGGCAAACAGAGTTAAGCAGAGGCAAACAGACTTAAACGAGTTAAACAGAGGCATACAGAGTTAAACAGATTTAAACAGAGGCAAACAGTTAAACAGCGTTAAACAGAGGCAAACAGATTTAAATAGAGTTAAAGAGATGCAATCAGGTTTAAACAGAGGCAAACAGAGTTAAATAGATTGAAACAGAGGCAGACAGAGTTCAACAGAGATAAACAGAGTTCAACAGACTTAAACAGAGTTAGACAGATGCAAACAGAGGGAAACAGAGTGAAAAAGAGTGAAACAGAGGCATACAGATTTAAACAGAGTTGAACAGAGGCAAACAGAGTAGAACAGAAGTTAAAAGGAGTTAAACAGAGTTGAACAGAGGCATACAGAGTTAAATAGATTGAAACAGAGGCAAACAGAGCTGAACAGATATAAACAGAGCACAACAGAGTTAATCAGAGTTAAACAGAGGGAAACGGAGTTAAACAGAGTTAAACCAAGGCACACAGAGTTAAACAGAGTTGAACAGAGGCAAACAGAGTTAAGTAGAGGCAAACAGACTTAAACGTGTTAAACAGAGGCATACAGAGTTCAACAGATTTAAACAGAGGCAAACAGAGTTAAACAGCGTTAGACAGAGGCAAACAGCGTTAAATAGAGTTACACAGAGACAATCAGAGTTAAACAGAATTAAACAGAGGCAGACAGAGTTAAATAGATTGAAACAGAGGCATACAGAGTTCAACAGAGATAAACAGATTTCAACAGAGTTAAACTGGGTTTAACAGAGGCAAACAGAGGGAAACAGAGTGAAACAGAGTTAAACAGAGGCAACCAGAGTTAAGCAGAGTTAATCAGAGGTAAACAGAGTGAAACAGATTTAAACAGACGCAAACAGAGTTAAAGAGAGTTGAACAGATGCAAAAAGAGTTAAACAGAGGCAGACAGAGTTAAACAGAGGCATACAGAGTTAAACAGAGTTCAACAGACTTAAACAGAGTTAGACAGATGCAAAGAGAGGGAAACAGAGTTAAACAGAGGCACACAGAGTTAAACAGAGTTGGACAGAGGCAAACAGCTTTAAACAGGGTTATACAGAGGCAAACAGAGTTAAGCAGAGGCAAACAGAGTTAAACGAGTTAAACAGAGGCAAACAGAGTTAAGCAGAGGCAAACAGAGTTAAACGAGTTAAACAGAGGCATACAGAGTTAACCAGAGGCAATCAGAGTTAAACAGAATTAAACAGAGGCAGACAGAGTTAAATGGATTGAAACAGAGGAAAACAGAGTGCAACAGAGATAAACTGAGTTCAACAGAGTTAAACAGAGTTAAACAGAAGCAAACAGAGGGAAACAGAGTGAAACAGAGTTAAACAGAGGCAACCAGAGTTAAGCAGAGTTAATCAGAGGTAAACAGAGTGAAACAGATTTAAACAGACGCAAACAGAGTTAAAGAGAGTTGAACAAGGCAAACAGAGTTAAACAGAGGCGAACAGAGTTAAACGAGTTAAACAGAGGCATACAGAGTTAACCAGAGGCAAACAGAGTTAAACAGCGTTAGACAGAGGCAAACAGCGTTCAATAGAGTTAAACAGAGGCAATCAGAGTTAAACAGAATTAAACAGAGGCAGACAGAGTTAAATAGATTGAAACAGAGGCAAACAGAGTTCAACAGAGATAAACAGAGTTCAACAGAGTTAAGCAGAGTTAAACAGAGGCAAACAGAGGGAAACAGAGTGAAACAGAGGCAAACAGATGAAACCAGAGTTAAGCAGAGTTAATCAGAGGTAAACAGAGTGAAACAGATTTAAACAGACGCAAAAAGAGTTAAAGAGAGTTGAACAGAGGCAAACAGAGTTAAACAGATTTAAACAGAGTTAAACAGAGTTAAACATAGGCAAACAGAATTCAAAATAGTTAAATAGAGTTAATCAGAGGCAAACAGAAGGAAACTGAGTTAAACAGAGTTAAACAGATGCAAACAGAGTTAAACAGAGTTAAACAGAGGCAAACAGAGTTAAACAGATTTAAACAGAGGCATACAGAGTTCAACAAATTTAAACAGAGGCAAACAGAGTTAGACAGCGTTAAACAGAGGCAAACAGAGTTAAATAGAGTTAAACAGAGGCAAACAGAGTTAAACTGAATTAAACAGAGGCAAACAGAGTTAAACAGAGTTAAACAGAGGCAAACAGATTTAAATAGAGTTCAACAGAGGGAAATAGAGTTCAATAGAGTTAAACAGAGGCATACAAGTTTAAGCAGAGTTAAACAGATGCAATCAGAGTTAAACAGAGTTAAACAGTGGCAAACAGAGTGAAATAGATTGAAACAGAGGCCAACGGAGTTGAACAGAGATAAACAGGGTTGAACTGAGTTAAACAGAGGCTAACAGAGTTAAACAGAGTTGAACAGAGTCAAACTGAGTTAAACAGAGTTAAACATAGGCAAACAGAGTTCAACAGAGTTAAACAGAGTTAAACAGAAGCAAACAGAGGTAAACGGAGTGAAACAGAGTTAACCAGAGGCATAGAGAGTTAAACAGAGTTGAACAGAGGCAAACAGAGCTAAACAGAGGCAAACAGAGTAAAGCAGAGGCAAACAGACTTAAACGAGTTAAACAGAGGCATACAGAGTTAAACAGATTTAAACAGAGGCAAACAGTTAAACAGCGTTAAACAGAGGCAAACAGATTTAAATAGAAATAAACAGAAGCAATTAGCGTTAAACAGAGGCAAACAGAGTTAAATAGATTGAAACAGAGGCAAACAGAGTTCAACAGAGATAAACAGAGTTCAACAGACTTCAACAGAGTTAGACAGATGCAAACAGAGTTAACCAGAGTTAAACAGAGGCAAACAGAGGGAAACAGAGTGAAACAGAGGAAAACAGAGGCAACCAGAGTTAAGCAGATTTAATCAGAGGTAAACAGAGTGAAACAGATTTAAACAGACGCAAACAGAGTTAAAGAGAGTTGAACAGAGGCAAACAGAGTTAAACAGAGGCAAACAGAGTTAAACAGAGGCGAACAGAGTTAAACAGAGTTAAACATAGGCAAACAGAATTCAAAATAGTTAAATAGAGTTAATCAGAGGCAAACAGAAGGAAACTGAGTTAAACAGAGGCAAAGTAAAACAGAGTTAAACAGAGGCAAAAAGAGTTAAACAGAGTTAAACAGAGCATACAGAGTAAAACAGAGTTAAACAGAGGCATATAGAGTTAAACAGAGTTCAACAGACTGAAACAGAGTTAAACAGAGTTAAATAGAGGCACACAGATTTAAACAAAGTTGGACAGAGGCAAACAGCTTTAAACAGTGTTAAACAGAGGAAAACAGAGTTAAGCAGAGGCAAACAGAGTTAAACGAGTTAAACAGAGGCATACAGAGTTAACCAGAGGCAAAGAGAGTTGAACAGCGTTAGACAGAGGCAAACAGCGTTAAATAGAGTTAAACAGAGGCAATCAGAGTTAAACAGAATTAAACAGAGGCAGACAGAGTTAAATGGATTGAAACAGAGGCAAACAGAGTTCAACAGAGTTAACCAGAGTTCAACAGAGTTAACCTGAGTTAAACAGAGGCAAACAGAGGGAAACAGAGTGAAACAGAGGCAAACAGAGGCAACCAGAGTTAAGCAGAGTAAATCAGAGGTAAACAGAGTGAAACAGATTTAAACAGACGCAAACAGAGTTAAAGAGAGTTGAACAAGGCAAACAGAGTTAAACAGAGGCAAAAAGAGTTAAACAGATTTAAACAGAGTTAAACAGAGTTAAACAGAGGCGAACAGAGGGAAACAGAGTGAAACAGAGGAAAACAGAGGCAACCAGAGTTAAGCAGAGTTCATCAGAGGTAAACAGAGTGGAACAGATTTAAACAGACGCAAACAGAGTTAAAGAGAGTTGAACAGAGGCAAACAGAGTTAAACAGAGGCAAACAGAGTTAAATGGATTTAAACTGAGTGAAACAGAGTTAAACAGAGGCGAACAGAATTCAAAATAGTTAAATAGAGTTAATCAGAGGCAAACAGAAGGAAACTGAGTTAAACAGAGTTAAACAGATGCAAACAGAGTTAAACAGAGTTAAACAGAGGCAAACAGAGTTAAACAGATTTAAACAGAGGCATACAGAGTTCAACAAATTTAAACAGAGGCAAACAGAGTTAGACAGCGTTAAACAGAGGCAAACAGAGTTAAATAGAGTTAAACAGAGGCAAACAGAGTTAAACAGAATTAAACAGAGGCAAACAGAGTTAAACAGAGTTAAACAGAGGCAAACAGATTTAAATAGAATTCAACAGAGGGAAATAGAGTTAGACAGAGTTAAACAGAGGCATACAAGTTTAAGCAGAGTTAAACAGATGCAATCAGAGTTAAACAGAGTTAAACAGTGGCAAACAGAGTGAAATAGATTGAAACAGAGGCCAACAGAGTTGAACAGAGATAAACAGAGTTCAACAGAGTTAAACAGAGGCTAACAGATTTAAACAGAGTTGAACAGAGTCAAACTGAGTTAAACAGAGTTAAACATAGGCAAACAGAGTTCAACAGAGTTAAACAGAGTTAAACAGATGCAAACAGAGGTAAACGGAGTGAAACAGAGTTAACCAGAGGCATAGAGAGTTAAACAGATTTGAACAGAGGCAAACAGAGTTAAACAGAGTTAAACAGAGGCAAACAGAGTTAAGCAGAGGCAAACAGAGTTAAACAGATTTAAACAGAGGCAAACAGTTAAACAGCGTTAAACAGAGGCAAACTGATTTAAATAGAGTTAAAGAGATGCAATCAGGGCTAAACAGAGGCAAACAGAGTTAAATAGATTGAAACAGAGGCAGACAGAGTTCAACAGAGATAAACAGAGTTCAACAGACTTAAACAGAGTTAGACAGAGGCAAACAGAGGGAAACAGAGGCAAACAGAGGCAACCAGAGTTAATCAGAGGTAAACAGAGTGAAACAGATTTAAACAGACGCAAACAGAGTTAAAGAGAGTTGAACAAGGCAAACAGAGTTAAACAGAGGCAAACA